>JAEUWP010000115.1:0-240294 GCA_018524725.1 Podaxis mareebaensis | reverse complement strand
AGAAAGCGACGGAGGTCACCCAATCCGTGTGGCCCTCCAACCGGGCTGCCTCCTCGCCCGTCCCTGCATTCCAGATCCTCACCGTCCGATCGTGCGATCCCGAGGCAACTCGCGCGCCGTCGGGCGAGAAAGCGACGGAGGTCACCCAATCCGTGTGGCCCTCCAACCGGGCTGCCTCCTCGCCCGTCCCTGCATTCCAGATCCTCACCGTCCGATCGTGCGATCCCGAGGCAACTCGCGCGCCGTCGGGCGAGAAAGCTACGGAGGTCACCGAATTCGTGTGGCCCTCCAACCGGGCTGCCTCCTCGCCCGTCCCTGCATTCCAGATCCTCACCGTCCCATCGTCCGATCCCGAGGCAACTCGCGCGCCGTCGGGCGAGAAGGCGACGGAGTCAATCACCGAACCTCCACTCATGCAGTGTTCCAGCGGTCCCCATGAGTCAGGTAGACCCATTACAATACTTTGTAGCCCCATCCGTTTATTATAAATCTGACGCATCAAAGACTTCTTGGGAATCCATGTGAATGCTGACTGGTAAACCTCGAAACAATGCTTCTGAATGCGGTCGAAGCTCAGCTGCAAAAATCGACGGGCATCATCAACAAGTGGTCGCAGATCCTCAGCATCTCTCATCTGGATTCGCAGCCATGACATCAACACATGAATTTTGCTTTCTCGCGATTGACTTACCGAGAGAGCGGCGCTTGCGCTGACAAGCGACTTAACACCTGTCTTCAGTTCACCAATAATACTCAAGCACTCCATCCAATGCAAGAGGTGAGTTTTCAGGAAGTTGCGTAGAGCATCAATAACAACTGGCATGCTTGAATCCTGGACCTCATTTAAATGGGTGGCCCAGTAAATGCACGCATATTTGAGTGCTTCGGGGATTTTGACGGCATCCTCGGGTGGGTTGGTTCTGTCGCTACGCGAGAGGGTCAATTCCTTGGGAACGTCACAGATGTTATACTTGAGCAGCCCGTTCATGAGCTCAAGGCATTTGAGTGTAAGTTCTGCATGACCACGGGTGGGGAGGAGAGGGGTGAATGGGGAGAAACGTTCTGGTGGGCAGCGTTTGCGATCTGTAAGGAATTCGGGGAAGGATGCATGAAATGCAGAGACGGGGGCGCTTTCATCGGAAGGAATGTGGACGACGGAGCTGAATGGTGATAAGTGCGTCCTCGGCTCCGGTATCTTAGACAACGCGGAAAGGGCCTTGAGTGACAACGGCTGTTGTAGGAATATGACGAACGAGACCAGGGTCTCCATCTGTGACAACTCTTCTTCTTCTCGTTGATTACAAGCTTGGGTAACAATACCTCCGTAGAGCTCATCGATGGGCGAAGTTTGTTGCTGAGTCTTTGTGGGTTTGGTCAATAACGTGAGGCGCTGTTTGTAATTGCCCTCGCCGGCCCGAATGTAGCGCACTGCCGTAGCTGCATAGACAAAAAGTTTCCCAGAGTCCTTGACAATTTGAGACAATTCGCTATCGGGAGGCCACCCATCCTCCTTGTCAGGGTCACAGTTCCTCTTGATATCGTCTAGTGATGCCTTCACGTACATCCGGATGTCGCTCTCCACTACGCTTTTCTCAACCTCGTGAAGCAAGAAAGTATTGTGGGAACCCTTCGACGAATTGAAGGCGGTGGTAATGGAATGATCAGCTCTACTGACGATGAAGAACTTGAGGGGAAGGTCCGAAGTGGAACTGAGAATGACCCGGATGAGGCGGTGGACGAGGTTGAGGTTTGTGCATTCGTCGAGAGCATCAATGACAACAATCTTGTAAACCCCGACACGGCCACCGACGGCGGCCCGCAATGGCTCAGCAATGAGTTTGTCGAACTGCTTTTGCATGTCATTTGACTCCAGCAAATCCGGGTCCTTCATGGCTTTCGCGAGTCCCGCATTGAAAGTGGGTGAACCCCTGGCAAGGCCATATGCGATACCCGGGATGATGCGACGCGCGTCCTTTGTTTTCTCTGAGGCTCGAGAGCAGAAGAAACTTGCTCCAAGCATCTGCCGTTGCTCAAAGCGCTCGCAAAGCGACTGCGCAATCGTCGACTTCCCGATGCCTGCCATTCCTGCAAGCCAATGCACCTTAACACCCTTCTCGTCGGAAGCTTGGGCTTCCAACTCTTTGAGGACATTGACGCGTGTACCGGGCATGCATCCTGTGGGATCGCCATAGGCAGAGTGCCGGGTTTCATATGAAGCGCCCTCGGAACGAAGTTTGTCAATCAGATCTGTGACGATATGAGAACCCCAAGCCACCACTTCAAGAAGCAACTTACCGGCCTTCAGCATCTGTTCGTGAAATATATGAGGCTGAAAATCGCTTCCCCCAGGCGCGAAATCACTTACTTGTGACATGTTGATGTATATGTGTTGATTGTTGACCATTGTCGGGTGATTGATCACAAAGTTGTGCGCACCTTGGAACATTCCTTGATTGTGTTCTTCAGAAAAAGTGAATTCAGCATTTCATCGCAAGTCGTCACTCTTAAGGAGCAGCCTACCGGGCTTCAGCATCTGTCAATGGAATATATGAGGTTGATAGCGCTTCCTCAGGCGCAAAATCACTTACTTGTGGCGTGTCCTGTACGGTTACATTGGCGGGGAATTGTATGTCGATCTGTGGAACGTGGTGAGCACCATGCGTGCAGAAGCACGATCCGCGGTTTGAAGGCCTACCAGGAAGAGATCGCAAGCACTGTTGAGGCTCTTCAGCATGGCTTGCATCGTCCCGGCATCGTTCGAAACTTCGGCTATGCGATTCGCCAAATATCGGTTTTGCGAGTCCTGGGTAGCTTTAACCAAGCGCTCGATAGCTCTGTGAGGCCGCCAAAGAAGAATGAGATATGAAAGCAAGAAAGCGAGGCCAATACGTACGTGGAGAAACTTTGGACTCTCTCTCCCAACACATCCAATCCTCCTTCATTTTTGTACCTTTGGACCAATGATAGGATAGCATCCAATCTTTCCACAAGTCCTTCTAGCTCCTCCTCGTTCACGGATGCTCCCTGCCGATCGGGGCTCAATAGCGTGAATACGACCGAGGAGACTTACGCACCTCGAAGATCTTGTGAAGTGTCAAGAACGCCGCGGCAGCAATTTTCAGGGGTGGGCAGAAATCCGAACATTGCTTGAGTCCTTCTGATACGACCACCAACCCACGAAGGGCAGTGTTGCCTACTGCTTTCGCTTTCCCAAGCAACGTTGACGGGTTTTGCTGTGCGGTCGGAACCTGGACGACCTTCTCATATTCGTTACCGGCGGGCGGCGCTGGGGTTTGGACACTTGGGGTAACTTGAGGAGTCGCAGGTGCAGTTGTGTTTTGGGGCGTTGTGAGATCGCGAGAAGCCCATAAAACGGGGGCAGAAGCGACATGAGCTATTCGGGGACCCTCAGAGGCCTTGGGAGGAACAGAAGCGATTTCGGGTTTTGGGAGAACTGGTGTGGTCGCAGACGCGGAAGGTGTACCGACTCTTGACAGGGCAGGAACTGCAGGAATCCCAAGAGCCAAGGCGCTTCTAGAGAGTGCAGAGGTACTGCGACGCTCCGGATTTCCCGCAGATTGGGCCGTCATATCTGGCTCTTCTTTTTTGAAAATTTTCGAAAAAAGGGACATTGTAATCGATAAGCGCGGGGAGGAGTGTGCGATCGATGGGGAGTCAACGAACAAGCAGTATAGACGTGAGAGAGGTAGCCATGATCCGGGATAATATATAGACTGACATGTGTCCGCCTCGAGGCATTAGAGTAGCGCTCGGTGTGGAAACTCTCAGAAGTCTAATCCTGTCAACGTTACCCTGGCGCCTATCACCTGGCACACCTATAACATGTCCTTCCCACCTCCGCTGCCATCCTGCTCTTCACGTTCAGCTCCTCGCTAGGCTCGCACTTCTAGCGTATGCCAATCCGTTCTCCATACCACCACCTCCACTCCGCAACGCACACATATTCGAACATCCCACTTAGCTCAGCCACTTTCATATCAGCACCGCCATGATTAATGATTCTTCGTAGATAACCATATTTGTTACCACGTCATTTCGCTACCCAATTCTCTTCATGGCCTTCCCACATCCACCGCCATACTATCCCCGCCAGAGGTCACGATCCTTCAGGTCTAGATCTCGTGCTTCCTTCGTCATCGTCATTGTCGGTGCCCCTGCCCCCTCATTACAGAGTGGCCTGCTGCCCTCCCGCAACTGCCGGCTGCCTCCCTCTCACTGCTCACTGCGACTGCTTATGCAATTCCAGCTTCTCAAGGCAACATCACCCTCAACTCAAGCTCAAAACTACGGATGGGGCAAGCCAGAGAGGAAAACCTGGAATTGTTGTCGGGATCAAATACTTCAACAGACTCGACAAATGACAAAAAGTACACTGACGAATCAGCAAGATCAAAAAGAGAACTGAAAGGAGAAGACCGATGTGAAGGAACAGGGAAAGTATGGAAAAAAAAAAAGAAAAAGAAAAAAAGAATCCACAGCGAGAGATATGGTATGCGCCTTGGCATCCCATTGGCAGACAGCACCTCGTACATGTACACACATCGAGTACCATTCAATGTCTCGAATGTCGCAATCTTCTACCCAACCCATCAAAGGAGGTCCGGCCACTTCGTACATGTACCCGCACACGACACAGAAGCGCGCGTTCCCTAGCTCTCTGTGCGTCTCCAACCGCCACCCATCACGAGCCTCTTCTCAAACATCAGTCAAAATACCTTTCACACCTCCACTCTGCGTACGCCCCCCATCCCTCCCCTTTCCCGCAAACATTCTCAACCCCGTACTCCCACCACTACTCCCACCCACCCAACTCTGACTCTCATACCTTCCCCTCTCCCAACTCCTCGTCCCCGGCCCACTGCTCACTTCAACAGGCTCATCTTCAAACTCCCCATCCCCAGATCCAGGGAACAGACAACTCTCCTGCTGCTGATGTCCAGTCGCTGTCGATGCAGTCGTAGTCGACCTCGAAATCCCCGAAGGCAACGAGACAAGCGGAACAGGCACCGCTTTCTTATCCTTATCCTTCTTTTTCTTCCGCTCTCGTTCCCGCGAATCCGTGTCCCGACGCATGGTTCGTGCTCTTCAACTTGGATCCTTGTTCCTGGGTTAACTGAAGGGGTGTATAGGTTAACTTGTCATATATACTATGGATCGCGGCGTTTAATACTTCTTTCTTTTTCGGCTATTTAATTCTGCTAGATATACCCTTTTTCCCACAGCCCACATGCCGAACAAAAAGGAGATCAAGAACGGCATTACAACTCCGCTCATCGAAGTTAATTACGCGCCTCCGTTATTTACAGCCATTAGCAAGCACGGCTTGATTGTTTTCATCCCGGTATGGACGCCATCTTCTTAAATACATCGTATGCTGACCAGTCATGTAGGCAAACCTGATGACCGGTGGCATCAGCCTCGCGATTCAGACGATGTACACCTCCGACTCTCGGGCAATGTGCATTCTTTTATTGTACAGTATGCTCGTCTGTAAGTTAGCTTGGGAATTACAATAGAAGGAAAATACATAATCTCAACACATTTGGGGTAGCAACGAGTGGAATTACACTTAACATCGGTCGAGCTTCGCATCCAGAATAATGCGATTGGCTAGACATTTCAACATTACAGAATGAAACTGTTCGGAGACGTTGCAATAACAAGGTTTATTTGATTGCACATAGGCTCTCGTCAAGAGTTCCTTTTACTGGCCGAGTTCCCTCTGTCATTGTCAAGTCATTGACAACGAAACGCTAAGTACCTGCAGAACATATGTGACTAGAAGTGAGCACCATAACACTTGGGACTATACTAAAGCATAAATTGAAGTTTGATATATACTCAATCCAAAACGCCTGTGGGTGCTATATATACGGTAGCAAAAACATCTCAGACTCAAAAAAGTCATCGCCCCCGATATCACGCGGCATCCGATTGCACTCCACCATCAGACATTTTTGAAGCGGATCCACACCCCAGATTGCACACGGGGAAGAAGGATTCTGCTCCTTTTGCGATTGGAGACACTCCTTCAGGGCTTCTTTGTCGTGAAATTCCCAAGTCTGTCGTCACATGGTTGAGTATCGTTACGTTAGCAAGAGGTTAACGACTTACATCTTCTAAGGAAGCGTCGGGTGAGATGTTCAAGACCCACTCTCCCAGTACGTAATGTATGCGAGGAGGGTAATTGATACGATTGATGATCACACGACCCAAGTCCACGTCTGATAAACAGAGCACCTCGACAACGTTCTTACATTTCAATTTGGGGTGTGACTTGTGTGTGGTAGAGAAGGATAGTGAGACGCAACATACAAGTTGTAGCAATAATAAGACTTACACGCATTTCAAATAACCACCTGAGAAAATAGACATAATGCCCCCATTCATCGGGCGAATGACACAGGTAACCATGATATAACCTGCTAAAATCAATTTGTTGAATGACGCTGTAAAGCACAGAAGTCTTCAGCCGGACGAAAGCACGATCATAGGGTTGGATAGTGGGTGGAATATGACGCTGCAAGCGCATACGACCTTGTCCTGGGCGGCGATCTTTGAATCTGCCCTCATAACTGCCAGGATCAGGAAGGATCTGGTGAGCCCAGTAATTTTTGGCTTCTCTGAATAGATCCTGGGCGGTGAGGTGACTGTCGATGGGTTGCCATGACAGAGTGACATTTGGAACTTGTTTGGGGCCATCTGTTGCGGTACGTGAAGATCGAGAGGTCTTAAGTTTGTCGAGGCAATAACAATGGGATCACGTACCTATCCTTGCTTGTTGTAATATTCGAGAATAACACTGCCAGATGTCATTAGGCGCTTTTTCGAGATCGATCCAAAACTTCTGTGATCGACTGCGATTACAAAGGTAGTCCGCAAAAGAGGCATGGTAGATGCAGAGAGGAGTGGAGTCCGCCAGTTCAGGGGATGGGACTCGAACAACTGAATGGAGCTTCTGAAGCGCACCGTATGCAACATTTTGTTTGAGGTTGAGAAGGTTGTATGCGTAAATGAAGCTGGAGGGCCCGGCATGGGACAATCGTACTAAGACGTAGCTGAGTATGCGCTTCGTTACACTGAGCACCGGGTCAGGAATGCGAGATAGAATCTCGGAGTAGAGTTTGTCTAGTGCAGCTAGAGGGTTCCCGACCATAGCGGTAGGCTCTAATCGGTCTAGCACAAGAAGGACAAGGTCGAGCTGACTGACCGGATCCCCAAAGTTCTTGTCACCAATGAATCGAGTGAGGGTAGCCGTGAATGCAAACAAGCCGGATGCTGCATTTGCGAGCACCAGGATTTGACTTTCGGTAGGCCACTCGGATGTAGAAGGTACAGAATAGGGATAGCGTCGTCGGATGCTCTCGAACTCCACTCGCAAATACCGTTCAACATCTTGACAGGCTTGCTCGGAGTCTACGGGGATATACTCTTTTATGTAGTTAGACTTGATGTTCTCTGGAGAAAATGCGACCTGCAAATGGGCTTCCGGGCGACTCGATATGGTCCAGGTAAGTGGGACAGTTGGGTGTGTCCGAATGAAATCGCTGACCAACTCAATGACCTCACATTGTGCGGCCTCACTTTGACATTCATCCAAGCCGTCGAGGAAGATGGAAAGGGTTAGAGAGTCTGCGCAAATTTTTCTGGAGGCGAATGGCTCAATGATGAGCTTGCTAAATTGCTCCACCATCCCTCTCTCCAGGAGCAGAGGATCTGCCTCCATTTGCTCGCAAATGAAATCCTGATAAGGCGGGAGCTTGACAGCGAGCTGGTAAGCTACTGTTGGTAGCAATTTATTCACATTATTGCGATGGTTGGTTCGCAAGAAGACAGCCACGCCTAATGTCTTCAAGGACTTCTCTGATTCAGTGAGAGTCTGGATGATGGCGGATTTCCCCACTCCAGCAGGACCATGAAGCCAGAGGATGCTTGTTTTTCGCTCCAGATCACGGAGCCATTCCAGAACCTTGTTTCGGAGGGCTAAGCGTGTTTGAGGATGGCAGCGAGGCAGGGGATCACGTTCAGAGGAGTCGAGCTCTGCACCCCGGATAACGTGGTTTGCTAACCATTCCAGTGCTGAATAATGGGACAGCTCAGAGACACTGGCAACAATAAAAAAGGAGTATTCCATTAAGTACCCATACCTTCTTTGCGCCTTTTGTTCACTTGCAAAGCCCCCTCGCTCATGGTCAGGTTATTGATGACAAAATTCTGTGTGCCTGCGAAATGGCCTGCACAATGAACACGAAGGATCAGCAGAAGTAGGCACAACTCCTGACTTTAAACCTACCACATCCTTTCTCTAGAGTAGGGGCTGGTAATTCTGGGGTTGGAACGGTACTTTGGGTCTTGCTCTTGCTCCTTTGCGGGCATTGTCGCTTCCGCTGCCCCTCGTAGGTGGTACTTATATTCGATACATCCTCTCCTTCGATGAGTTTTCGCTTACCGCGAACACTCCTTCGAGGTCCCTGTGAGGACATTGTTTGATTTATGGGGCGAACTTACAAAGGTATAGGAGCTGAGAGCATAGGAAGTACGGTCGGCGAGACGTTTGAGGTTCAAATTCACACGTAATCCCACGCTCAAGCACCTGGCACTGGGTCTCCCAAAAACTCCAGGTTATCTCCTGTCATCCCTTCAGATGTTGTATCCCTCGAAATATGGATGAAATTTGAAAGCCAAAAGCTTTTTTTGAAGTGTGTTGACGAGAAACACACGAATCCATTGCCAGAAAGCGTGGGAATGTTTCCTGGTCCAGACAATAGACTCCCAAAATGCGGAGTTTTGCTTAACATTTGTAGGGTTTATCTGGGGTCTTTGTTTCTCCACACAAAAAAGCTCACTGATCTACATACAGCCCAATATTCACCTCAAGCATAATACAGGTAGCAGAGCCCCCACTCAAGGCCTTATTCTCTGCATTTGTAATTTTTGGTTTGACTTCGGCAGTGCATAGCTCAACTCGCTAGTGGAACTCACCGATACCTCTTTCTTTCTGGTTATCTACTCCTGCTAGATATTCCTCTTTCCGCAATCCACGTTGGAAAAGGACTAAAGAATAGTGTTACACTGCCCATCAGAGACAGCATGATGTCTCTGTTGTTTACAGCTATTAATAAACACGCCTTGATCGTTTTCCTCCTGTCCGTCCTTTAGGATATGTCATACGCTGACTGGGCACATAGGCAAGCTTGATGACCGGACCTCTTAACCTTGCGATTCCAACAGTATACATCCCTGACTCCCCGGTAATGCGCATTCTTTCACTATGTGGTATGCTCGTCTATGTTATAACCTGGAAATTAGAGCAGAAAAAATATATACAATCGGCTACCCTAGGTATTTGATACTATAGTATACAGTACAAGATCTTATTGATACCTAAAAGTAGCATAGAAAGAACAAAGATGAAGTCCGCCATATCCAGATTTGTCCGAATCCGCAAATCTTTGAAACGATACTCTACTCAGACGGTTTAGACGACTATTGTGATTGCGTCTTGTGTTGCTCGAGGTTTGAAGACATATGAATGTTCTGGTAGTTCGATCTGACAGAAAACTGCTCAGAAAGCGGAAGGAGCTTACTGGGTTTGTTACGGACCTCTGATGACCCCCACTGTTGTGATCTGCAGATATGAAGCACCTAAAGAAATCTGTTGAGAATGTGGAGGGGACTACACCTGGCTTTGCTCACTGGACTGGAAGCCCTATTCACTATTGTACCCCCAGAGGCTGAGGTGGTGTACGAGGGGGTCAAGGCTGGGGGTTTTAGTTCTTCTGAGGCCACACCCCGAGCATTCAGACTAGAAGTTGAATGAGCAAGGGAGGTCTAGGTGGGATCTTGATAGTGTGAACGAACCATGCGAGAAACGAGTTGGCGTATACTGAGAATTACAGGTGGTCAAAGTTCAGCAGTAGGTTTAAGAGAATGTTAGGCTTACAGTTTCCGACAATTTCAAGAACAGTGAGTTGATAGAGGTTGAGCGACGACCATGGAACGTTTAACTGATTCAAACGGAGCTAAGGATTCTGCTGATGCGTTGAGTGATGCAAAGTGACTTACAAGGACAAGAACCACGACGTCCGCTAGACTAGACACCTCGAATGTTGATGACTGTCGAACGACCTCACGATCACCGAACTTACCTTGTGAGTAGACCTAGATTGATGGCATAGAATATCAGCTTCCTGAGAAGGCGGCTGGTCCTGTAAGTGATGTAATGAAAGAAGTGATGAGTACTCATTGCGCTGGATCAATAGAACACTTGGCGGCGAATGCGAACCGTGGAAATTGGGTACTGTTCTCTCTGAAAAACTTCACCAAAGCGCCTGTGATTAACCAGTCGGAACCGACAGCACATGCTAAAGCAGCAACTCCCAAACGCTATTCCGGATTGTACATCAGAACGCTATTCCAGACCAGTAGAAAAAAAATATGCCTTTGACCCACCTGAGGAGTTCCTTTGAGGATTTTGAAGTAATTCGTTTCCATCGTGCTTCGTACGGATCAGCTATGAGACTGTTAATCAGTGGCCGTCGAGTAAAGATACTCACGAGGTCACATAGGTAGCTAGATGTCAACATTTTGTTAGAAACATTCTGATAGTAATGGGAATGATGTATTATTAGACGTACCGGTTCCCATTGCAAAGTTCCCGAGTGCGAAGAATGTCTATAGAAGTTCTCATCAGTCTCTGTTTTTTGGTGCATAGCCTAACAATTAGAATTGAGTCCTACAATAATGCTGCATAGTAGCTTTGCACGGCCGCAGGTGACTGGTGGCACATCCATCATGAACGTCGCTTTTGACATAGAGGGGTAACTTACTTTGCCAGACTTTGTGAATGAAGAACCCATGAACGACGAGCTCGACCACATTCTAATCGGACAAAGTTGTAAGCGCCGGGTGAGAAGGAGACAGTGATGATCAGCGATGCTTACAGTCAGCATGATCATGAGCTCGATACTCCTATGATGCTCTTAAGAACATTTTTGATAAGTTCTCTGATACCCACGAACATACCAAACCGGTTCTAGCAGAGCGAAGGCATTCCCCCAATGTTTCACAGCGTAGTGGTACCCTCCGTGGACCGAAATTGCTGACCGAAGGATTTCCATGGCCCTTTGACGTTGTTAAACCTTCTGCGAGAGTGATTAGGGACTCGCTTTACCAGACGAAGGCAACCTTGGGACGGTTTATCAGACAGGAGCACAACAAAAAGCAATGCAGACAAACCAGCGATTTGAGGTAGGTCGAATCCTGAGGGTATTTCTGAAAGTATAGCCACGACTGTAGGGTGGTCACCCCTGTCAGCCTAAGCTGGAGCTTTAGCTTATTCTTGTGTAAGGCTATTTCAGAAAGGATTACCCAACGGAAGCTATGGCACCGAGAAAAAAAGACCCAATAGTAGGTTCAAGGTCATTGAGCGGCGTTATTGACGGAAAGCCCGCAGGTGCCATTGAGGGGTTGACAATCAGATCCCGTAGAGGCATATTAGATGTCTTTTATATGCCCGGGAAGGGGTCGGATTGCCCTTTCTCCCCGAGTAGATACCGCCTCTCAACTGATCCCATGTATTCGGAGAGGTTGAGATAGAGAACGCCTAGTCGGTGAATTTCGGGGTTGGTGAGATGATCATTGCATTTGGCCTACTGCATGACAAAAGGGCAGGGAAGAATGGAACCTGTGTCATGGTCGATATCAAGCCGGATGACAGTTGGCAGCATCTGGTTCCAGTGGACGGGATGATCCTTGAGGTCTAAGTAAGCCATGCCGCTATGAGCAGAGTGCCAGAAGTGAGGAGAGCAGGTGAAGGAAATGCGTCGGGGAATAAAGGGAACGTTGGAGCCCGAGTGAGAGATGCACATGTTTTGGGGTGGGTGGAGAGTATATGTGGTGTAGTTCGTGAAGCATTTGTACCATTGAGGAAAATGGGGAAGTGGAATTGGTGATAAGTTCTAACTGGCTAGAGTAGGCTGTCGTGTGTATTGTAGGTATGTGGGAAGACGTACAAGATGTGCTAGAATAGGAAGGGAAAACTTCCGGCATACAGCGAGCTGGCTACGGACGAAGGGGAAGCTATCTTTCTGGCACCCATCGAACAGTTTTGTCACCTTGAGTTAGCCGCTCAGTGAGGGTGTTTGGCAGCTGCCGCATGCAGCAACAACCTCATTGAGCGCTTTTTGGTTTCAATGATGGCTGAGGCTGAGCGCTGAGCACTACAAGAGCGAAGAAGAGTTCTTCGTTTCTGGAACTGCTGGATTCTCGATTTACCAGGTCAAGGCCCTCTCTCTCGTTACCCTCATACACATCTCCTCTCCTCTTTCCTCCTCGACTTTCTAATCAGACGTCCATCGTACCCTACGCATCGCTGACTGCACGGCTTCCAAATTGAACCCACTGCTGCATCACACAATAGGCCCTTCTCGTTCCGCTGTCCCGCTCCCTATGACCCCGTTTACTAATGCCCCTCTCACTCTCTCTGCCCCCAGCACTGCACTCTCAACTCTTCTGCTCAGATTTCCCCTGTCGTGACGGTACATCACTCCTCCCTTCCGAACATCCCTCTTCGACCTCTCAACAACGCCGTCTCCCACCAATGATATTTTAACTGTATACAGAGCCCACATGATGCTCATGACTGCACTCCCTATCGTTGCCGTCGATTTTCCTGTATTCCCCCGCATGTCCTTTTTTTTTAAAATTCAATTCTCCTGCATGTCGCATGCCAATTGCGAGACCTTCGGAGAATCCTTGGTACGTCCCAGCCTTTGAATACCTTCTCATACATTCATCCTGGATTGGGTTTACAGATAGGCTTGGGTGTAGAATTGTTTGTATCCTCCCAAGGACTTGTACCTGCCATACCTTTTGTTTCCCAGTCCCATTACTTTCTCAAACCTACTGCCAGCGAATCGACTAAGGCCGTGCGCAAGTCGATCCCGATTCTTATCCTGGATTTGATCCGTGTCCTTGTCAAAGGAACTGATTACTCCGTAAGCGAACTCGACCACAGCACGCGAGCGTAGTGCTAACAGCTTGTACTCTTACCTGCGTAGGAGCACATAACCGGATATGGCGTCTGCCGGAACTTTTCCCTCACACTCGCATTCGTCCCAATCCTCCAAGTCATCCTTCACCCCACCTTGGCCAAATACCGATTTCTCTCATAGGTTTAGCCATCGCATTCGGTAATAATTTCCCATCCTCCACGCAACTCCCTCCACCTCATACACAGTTCAACAGCTCCTACTATTGAAGTTCGGCCTTCGATCTTGTGTCCAAGAAACGATGTCATCGACACAAACAAAGAAGGAATCGTCTTCCTCTTAGGCTATCGCTCCACCCACCTCCTCAGTCTATCCACAGGAACGACTGTCCTCCTCCACTCACCCTCGTATTTCTGCCGACATCAAAAAGCGACTGTAGCATACGAGAAAACAGGAGTGAAATCGCCGCAGTATCTGGACCGGCCGTCTGAAACGGGGTACCACCAAGTTGCCAAAACGGCTGCCGAATTGTTTTCATATTCGTTTATTTTCCGCGGGTGGTGCTTGGTTTTAGCAAGGTGTGGGGTGTTGGAGGGGTATGGGGTGCTGAAAGTAGTGTGTCCTGACACATGGTTCGTGCTCTTTAACTCGGATTTTTGTTCTTGACTTAGTTAAACCGGGTGGGCATTACTGTATACATTACTGATCCTCTCTTTTTGGGTTATTTAACTTTGCTAGATATGTTTTTCTCGCAACCCACGCGGAACAGAAGAAGCTCAGGAATGGCGTTACATCTCCATCTGTCGAAGTTAACAATGCTCCTCTGTTGTTTACGGCGATTAACGAGCATGGCTCGATCGTTTTCCTCCCGGTGTGAACACCATCTTCTTGAATGCATCGTATACTCACGAGTCATGTACGTAAACTTGATGACTGGGGCCACTAACCTTGCGATTTCGACAATGGACACCTACCCTCGGGCGATGTGCGTTCTTTCGTTGGACCGTGTGCTCGTTTGTGCGATAGCTTGGAAATTGGAGTAGAGGAAGAATACATAGTCTAAACACATTTGGGAGAAGAACGAGGGGAATTATGCTTAAGACGAACCGAGCTCTGCGTCCAGAATAAGGCGATTAGCTAACCATTTCAACACTATAGAATGAAATTGTTTGGAGACGGCACAATGATAGGGTTTATTTTGATTGCACATACATCCGCGTTAAGAGCTCCCTTTACCAGACGCGTCTCTTCTCATTGTCAAGCGAATTAGCAACAAGATCCTGAGTGCCTGCAAAACATATGTAATTAGGAGAAGTTAGTACTGTAAACACATACACATGGAACTATACTAAGGCTTTGAGATAAGATCTGGTAGCACTTATACTCTATTCAAAATGCTTGTTGGTCCTATACATACAGTAACAAAAACATCTCAGAGCCAAAATAATCATCGTCACCCGGCATCCGACTGCACTGTACAATCAAACATTTTTTGAGTGGGTCCACACCCCAGATTGCGCACGGGGAAGGATTTTGCTCCTTCTGCAATTGGAGACGCTCCTTCAAGGCTTTTTCGCGAAATTCCCATGTCTGTCGTCGCGAGATTAAGTATCGTCATATCAGCAATAAATGCCAACGACTTACTTCTTTTATGAAAACATGTGTAAAGGTATCCACGAACCATTCTCCCTGTGCGCAATATATGCGAGGAGGGTAGTTGACGTGGTCGATGGCTACACGATCCATGTCCACTTCCGATAAACAACGGACTTCGACAACGTTCCTGCGTTTTAGTTCTGAGTGCGACTTGTGTGTGGGAGGAAGGACGGTGAGATGTAATACGCACATTGTAGCAATAATACCGAAAAAACAGACATAGTGCCCCCATTTGTTAAACGAACTATCAAGATAGCCGTGATACAACTTGCTAAAATCAATTTGTTGAACGACGCCGTAAAGTTCGAAGTCTTCAGCGAGACGAGACGACGAACACGGGATATATTGGCGACTGAGGCTTTACAACACCAACACCTACACGTTTGGCCTCGGCGGCGGGCAGATTTGAATCTGCGGCGGCAACAGCCTGATTCAGCGAAGATCTGGTGAGCACACCAAAACACGACTCCTTCGAATAGGGGGAGAGTGATGTCAACGCGGCTGTCGATGGGCCGCCATGATAAGATGATATTTGAAACCTGGGAAGGACCATCTGTTTCGAAACGTGAAGATCTGAAGGTCTTAAGGCAATAGCAAAGGTGTCACGTACCTATCTTCGCTTGTTGTAATATTCGAAAATAGCACCACCAGACATCGTAACTTGCTTGTTCGAGGTCAATCCAAAACTTCTGTGACCGGCCGGGATCACAAAGGTAGTCCATAAAGGAGGCATGGTAGAAGTGGAGGGGACTAGAGACCGCCAACTCGGGTGGAGGTACCCGAACAACCGAATGAAGCTTCCGGCGCGCACCATATGCAACATTCTGTGTGAAAATGAAAAGATTGCATGTATAAATAAAACTGAAGGGGTCTCCGTAATCTTGCCGTTGTAAAAGGCGTGGCTGAGTATGCGCTTGGTTACACCGAACACTGAGCCGGGAATGCGAGATAGAACTTCGGAGTAGAGCATATCCAGTGCAGCTAGAGGGTTCCCGATCGGAGCGGTGGGCTCTAATCGGTCCAGCACAAGGACCAGGTCGAGCTGACTGACCGGATCCCCAAAGTTCCCGTCATTATGAATCGAATGAGAGTGGCCGCAGAAATGAACAAGCCGGATGCTGCACTCGCAATCACCGGGATTTGACTTTCGGTAGGCCGCTCGGATGTAGAAGGTACGGAATAGGGATAGTGTCCCCGGACCTTCTCGAACTCTGTTCGCAAATAACGTTCAACGTCCAGACAGGCTTGTTTGGAGTCCACGGGGATATACTCTTTCATGTAGTCGGACCCGATGCCCTCTGGAGAGAATACGACCTGCAAATGAGGCTCTGGCCGACTCGATATGACCCAGACAAGTGGGACGGTGGGGTGTTCCCAAACGAAATCACCGACCAACTGGATGATCTCACGTTGCGCCGCTTCACCTTGACATTCATCCAAACCATCGAGGAAGATGGAAAGGGTTGGAGAGCCCGTGCGAATTTTTCTGGAGGCGAAAGGCTCAGCAGTGAGCTTACAAATTGCTCCGCCATCCCCCTCTCCAGGAGCAGAAGATTCGCCTCCATTTGTTCACAAATAAAATCCTGATAAGGTATGAGCTTGACAGCGAGCTGGTAAGCTACTGTCTGTAGCAATTTCTTCAGGTTATTGCGACGGTTGGGTCGTGAGAAGAAGACTGCTGCGCCTAATGTCCTTGAGACTTTCCCTGACTCAGCGAGAGTCTGGATGACGGCCGACTTCCCCACGCCAGCATAAAGCCAGAGGATATTAGTTTTTCGTTCTGGATCATGGAGCCATTCTAGAGCTTTGTTTCGAAGGGCTAAGCGTATTTGGAGGTGACATCGGGGTGGGGGATCACGTTCAGGAGTCGAGTTCTGCACCCCGGATAACTTGGTTTGCTAACCACTCCAGCGCTGAAAAACAGAACAGCTTAGAGACACTAGCAACAATAAAAATGCATTATCTAGTGCTTTGGCGTGACGGGTAAGGCAAGAAATAATGATAATAGTAAATTTGTGATGAACGACAACATGAATGAGCGGGAATGGTTGATTGGAGGCCAGGGAGCCTCCAAAAACCAGGGTTGTGAGGCGAAAGGGGGAACACAGACGGGTCACCCACAAAACCGCACAGCCGTCGTGTTCCACCGAAAGGCTAGCCCCCCAAAGCGGTTTGCTGTATGATTTATCACGGTGTGTTGGCCATGTGATATCCCGGGCACCAAGGAGTGATAAGTGGTACTCCAAAGGGATCTGATAATTCCGCCGGCATGCAATGGTTCAACAACCATTCCCGCAGTTCAATAATGATCACGGTGGTTCAACATTCAATGGTAATTGCAATGATTCAATAATAGTTGCAATAGTCAATGGTAATCGCAATAGTTCAATGGTAATCGCAATAGTTCAATGGTAATCGCAATAGTTCAAATGATAGTCACAATGGTTTAATGGTAATTGCAATGGTTTAATGATAATCATGGTAATGTGCTGATAGGAGGAAGGAGTTAGGAGTCTTGATTGGGGACGTATCTGTTGAGTTTTGGTGGATGGTGAACAGATGGTTGCGGGGTTCTCGAATGCGTTTAGTGTTGCAGTAACGTGGGGGCCAGTTTTGGAGGTCGAAGGAACTCGACCGGTCGCTCCGGATGAGTCTTCTCGAGTTGGCTGGCAGGTTTGTTCAACGTCGACACTCTTTCGGTGACATGTGAAATTTGTGAATGACGATGTTGTAATGGGGAGGTTTGGCGCGAGGCAGGGATCATGCTGGCGAGCGTCGAACATCGAACACTGAGTTGTCCGAATGTTGTTATGTCCGTGACTCGTCACGCCGCACAAGAATTTGCACCAGCTTCCTTTCGTCATCAGGTGCGGTACTTCCATTAAGTACTCATACCTTCTTTGCGTTTCTTGTTCATTTGTGGAGCTCCCTCCCCATCGTTAAGTTATTGACAACGAATTCCTGTGCGCCTGCGAAATGGCCTGCACGGCGCATACAAAGGGTCAGTATAGGTAGGCACGATTTCTAATTTTTAACATACCAGTTATTTGCCCGCGAGTAGATGTTGGTGATTTGGGGGCTGGAACGATACTTTGAGTCTTGTTCTTGCTCCTCCGTGAGCGTTTTCACTTTTGCCCCCTCTCACTGGTGGTATTCGTGTCCGATGCATCCCCTCCTTCGACGATGAGTTTTCGCTTAGCGCGGGCACTTCCTCGAGGTCCTGTTGAGGACATTTTTGATTTATGGGGCGAATTTACAAAGCTAAGGAGTTGAGGGGCGCAGGAAGAGAGCTGTTGTGAGATTATGCGCACGTCCAGGTTAAGTTGCTGATAGTGGCTGTGTGCAACTAGACCACCTGCCTCGCCGCTACCCATTGCCATCATAGTCAACCACCTTCGCTCCGCCAAGTCAGGTAGTGACTGGACGCTCAACGACCTGAAATCTTACCATATCAGCCTTCATCAGTTGGGCCCCCTTGAGTTCTTTGGTTCGCAGGTAAGTGAGGATACATTCATTGTGGTCCACGGCAAGACTAATGGTTTTTCGCGTCACAGGAGTTGCCCCAACCCTCAGTTGATCAAGAGCTGCTAACCATTGCCGACGCTGGCCTCATGCAACAAGATCGCCATGCAATGTTTGTTGATTTCGCGATGATCTCCGATAGGGGTGGAACTGGCGTGGTTGATTTTTCAGTCGAGCTTTTTAAGGTCTTGGGTTATGCCAATCGGTCCCGATTGGCATGCACGCGGATGAGCCTCCCGCTCTTCATTTGTGGCGAAACCAGACGCACGCGGACCGATGTCTACATTGTTGATCGCTTCCGGAACGACATTCTTCTCCTTGTCCAGGAAGACAAGAGGTTGGAACATGGTGAGTCTTTCAATAGACGAGCCCAGCTCGTAGCAGAGGCAGTTGCGGCTTTCAACGAGAATAACCTGAGCAGGGAAGAGCTTAGACTCCCTCCCTTGGCGGCAAAGGTGCGTCATTCCGTGAGTTTGTCGCTTCTTTTCTGAGAGTTTTTCTTTCTTAGATCGTACCCGGCATTGTCATGATCGCCACGTTACCCACGTTCTTCAAAATTCCAGTCACCGAGGCTCTGTAGACTCATATTCGCCATGGAACCTATCCTCCAGAAGAAACTCACGTGATATATTGCCATCCCCCAGTTCCCCGTCCTGCTCGCAGGCGCAGTGAAGGCATGAAGCCTCTGGATAACAGGAGAGAAATTCTGAAATGTTATGAAGCATTCAAAGCGATTGTGGGTATATGATTTAAATCATTCACCGTCTGTGATCCCCGCAAGACAAATGCGTGGGGAAAGGATTGTGTCCAGCTGAGAATGCGTTATGGGGTAAGGGCTCGGAATTAGCTTCCATGTCGATCCGTGGTTAGAATAGCCAAGAACCGGAATTCTTGTGACTTCGATGCTGCGGGGATGAGACGAGCGAGTGAGGGTGATGCTTCACTAGATACAGGACCAAGGCTTGGATGTCCGGGAACCATATAGTTACATGAAAAGGCTAGTAGCTTTGGCGCCAATCGTTGCGCATCTACCGCAGTTGTTCAGAGATCCAAACATGGCTCTCATTTGTTGGATTGTTCCTAGAGCCCCGCGGGTTCCTTCAAGGATCCCGTGAGTTGACGCAACTAGTTCCTCTGACAACTATCACACCTTCGACTTAGCGCTCTCCCTCATTGACACAATTCCTCACCCAATCCAATTGCAACTCAGCCTGCTAGAAATCGTGCCTCCTTTATTCGATTGGATTGACTCTCATGTCCGGGATGAACCCGCGCATTAATCTCGCTATTCTGAAATGTAAAACCTTGACTCTCGTGCGATGTGGGTTCGTCCATTGCACATCATCCTCATTCGTGGGATACCTTGGAACTAGAACAAAGACATTCCGGGTGAATAAGGCAACAAGTAACGCATTCTATGATATTCTGACCGCGCGATTACTGTACAGTGGGTTATATACTCGTGAGCGGTCAAAGCGACGAGTCAAGGAGCACACGTAGTATTCTGCGAAACCGTCATAAGTGTTACAATAATCCTCAAAGCGTCGAGGGAGTGGAAGGAAAATCTGTATGCTGAGTTGATTAAAGTATGAAAGTCAAAACGCTATCGAAGCACGTCAGTGTTCTCGCGTAACCTTGTGGCTACTCCACAGCGCTCAGAATATAGCATTAGCTAGGCATTTCAACGTTATAGAATAAAAAGATACATGATACTTACAGGATAACACCACAAAATGGGATCTGAGGAGGTTATAGAAAGGGTGGTTATGAGCTCCCATCTTAATCAAGGTACCAAGTAATTGTTTATCTTTATTATAGCATGTATAGTATACGCAGGTTACAGAAAAGAGCTCGGAGAAGTCGCAATAGCAGAGTCTAAAATATTCGTGGGTCCTATATATACGGTAACAGAAACATCTCGGATTCAAAATAGTCATTGTCACCTGGCATCCAACCGCATTCCACCGTCAAACATTGTTGGAGCGGATCTACACCCCAGATTGCACATGGAGAAGAAGGATTCTGCTCCTTATGCAATCGCAGGCGGTCCTTCAAGGCCTCTTTTCCCTGAAATTTCCACGTCTGTCATCGCATGAATGGGTGTCATCATGTCAAGAACAGGTTAACTACTTACTTCTTCGATAGAAGCGTGTGGTGACATATCCACGAACCATTCTCCCAGTACGCGATATATGCGGGGAGGGTAGTCGATACGATCAATAATCACACGATCCATGTCCAAGTCCGATAAACAAAGCGTATTGACGACATTCCTACGCTTTATTTCGGGGTGCGACTTGTGTATAGAAGGGCGGTGAGATGCCACGTGCAGGTCGTAGCAATAACACCGAATGACTTACACGTAATTCAAATAACCACCTGAGAAAATAGACATAATGCCCCCCTTTCTCGGACGAACTGCAAAGATAGCCATGATACAACTTGCTAAAATCGATTTGCTGAACGATATCATAAAGCTCGGAAGTCTTCAGCGGGACGGGACGACGGTTATAGGGTGTGCTGGCGGTTACAAAAGGACATCGCGAACAGGTACACATCCGTCCTTGGCGACGGACAGGTACAAGCGTACGCTGACAACAACTGGATCCAGGAAAGATCTGGTGAGCCCACCAAAATGTGGCTTCTTCAAATAGGTTGAGGCTGATGCGGTGACTGTCGATGGGCTGCCATGATAAAGTGATATTGGAGACTTGGAAAGGCCCATCTGCTTCGATAGGGACGAATCGAGAGGTCTTGAGTCGGTCTAGGCCTTAGCAAAGGAATCACACACCTATCTTTGCTTGTTGTAATATCCGAAAATAGCACCACCAGATGTCATCACTGGCTTGTTCGAGGTCAATCCAAAACTTCTGTGATCGAACGGAATCACGAAGATAGTCCGTAAAAGAGGCATGGTAGACACGGAGAGGAGTAGACACTGCCAATTCGGGCGATGGCACCCGAACAACCGAATGGAGCTTCTGGAGCGCGCTGTATGCAACATTTTGCTTGAGATTGAGAAGGTTGCAAGTATGAATAAAGCTGAAGGGGGCGTCGTGCTCTCGCGGTTGTAACAAGACGTGGCTGAGTATGCGTTTCGTTACACTGAGCACTGAATCGGGAATGCGGCATAAAATCTGGGAGTAGAGTGTGTCTAGTGCAGCTAGAGGGTTCTCCATCATAGCGGTGGGCCCCAATCGTTCCAGCACAAGAAGGACAAGGTCAAGCTGACTAACTGGATCCGCAATGTCCTCGTCGCCAATAAATCGAATGACAGTGGCCGCGAAGACGAATAAACCAGATGCTGCACTTGCGAGTACCAAGATTTGACTTTCGGTGGGCCATTCGGATGTAGAAGGAACGGAATAGGGATAGTGTCGTCGAATGTTCTCGAATTCTGCTCGCAAATAGCGTTCAACATCTCGACAAGCTTGCTTGGAGTCTACGGGGATATACTCCTTCATGTAGTCGGACCTGATATTCTCTGGAGAAAATGCGACCTGCAGATTGGATTCCGGGCGACTCGATATGACCCAGGCAAGTGGAACAGTGGGGTGTTCCCGAACGAAGGCGCCGATCAGCCCCACGATCTCACGTTGTGCCGCTTCACTTTGACATTCATCCAAACCATCGAGGAAGATGGAAAGAGTTTTGGGGGTTTTAGATTTTGCGCGAATTCCTCTAGAGGCGAAAGGCTCAACCATGAGCTTGTTAAATTGTTCCGCCGTCCCTCTTTCCAGAAGCAGAGGATCGACCTCCATTTGTTCGCAAATGAAATCCCGATAAGGCGGAAGCTTAACAGCGAACTGATAAGCTAATGTCGGTAGCAATTTCTTCAGGTTGTCACGACGGTTAGGTCGCGAGAAGAAGACAGCTGCGCCTAATGTCCTTGAGATGTTCTCTGATTCAGCGAGAGTCTGGACAATGGCGGATTTCCCCACGCCAGCGGGACCATGAAGCCAGAGGATGTTCGTTTTTCGTTCTGGATCACGGAGCCATTCCAAGACTTTATTTCGAAGGGCTAGACGTGTTTGAGGATGGCAACGGGGTGGGGGATCGCGTTCAGAGGAGTCGAGCTCTGCACCTGGGATGACGTGGGTTGCTAACCATTCCATAGCTGAGAACAAAATAGCTCAGAAACACTAGCAACGACGAAGGCGTAGTTCATTGGGTACCCTACCTTTTTTTTGTTTTTTATTCAGTGGCGCGGTTTCCTCAACCAGCGTCAAGTTATCGATAACAAAGTTGTGCGCGCCTGCGAAATGGCCTGCACAGTACGTGCGAAGGTCAATAAAGGTAGGTACGACTTCTGACTTTAAACCTACCAGCTGCTTGCACTCGAGTAGACGTTGATAATTCTGGGGCTGGAACGATACTTTGTGTCTTGCTCTTGCTGCTCCGTAAGCGTTGTCGCTTCCGCCCCCTCTCATCGGTGGTATTCGTGTCCGATGCATCCTCTCCTTCGGCGATGAGTTTTCGCTTATCGTGAGCACTTCCTCGAGGTCCCGGCGAGGACATTTCTGATTTATGAGGCGAATTTACGACAAGGCACAGGAGCTGAGGGAACGTAGGAGAGGGCTGTTGTGAGATTTTGCGCACGTCCAGGTTAAGTAAGTTGTTGGTAGTGGCTGTACGTCAACAGCTTGAGGGCAGTGCATGAGACTTTTCATCACCCGGGTTTTGGTGACACACCTCGCGTTACACACCACCACTGGCACCCTTCTTAAGCCTTCTAACCTCATTCGCTGCCTCTATTTTGTATTACCTCCCTTTCTACCCCTTTCCTCTCCGCAGATAACAATTCTTAATGTCCTTCTATGCCTCCTCGCCCGAAAAGAAAACCACAACAACCTTCCTTTCACCAGGCTATTTAAGGCCCAACTCATCGCCTTGGCTCGATAACTCAACATCAACGACGGAGGAACTGTCCTCGACCTCCGCACCAACATCCGACATCATTTTGCTGACGACCCTATACTAGACCAAGACCCCGCCTATCAACACCCACTTCCGCACAGACCTAACCAAACCCAAAGACAAGCCTCCAAAACCCTCCTCAACAAGCGGACATACCCCACGCTCATCAAACCCACGTCTCATTCCGGCCGACTCTGACAAGGACCTCGAAGAGTGGGATGGTATACAACCAGATGCATCCCCACCCTGTATCTCTCTACCACCTAATAACGACCACCCCCCACCACTGTCCCCTTCAAATTCATACACGGACCTCCCTTCCATCCCGCCCGACCATTCTCTGTCCCCCGCACACATCCCACATGCCAAACAACCCCTCCCAGGTGCACAGTTCCTCCAAGCCCTTTAACATCTCACCCTATGCAACATGTCTTCAACGCATTCCCATACTCCGCCGTTACGTTGGCTTTATAAATCATTCCTACCACCATTACAATGACTCCGGCTAATTTCAACCTTACCAATGTCACCACCTCCTTACACAACCCTACCGCTGCTATGCTAGCCCTTTAATAACACTCCGTTACACCGCTGTTACCCCAGCCTCTCAATAATACACTGCCATTACGCCGGCATCAAATTCAGCTGCTACATCGGCATCAATCTACCTCCCAACAGTATATTGATTTCCTTCACCCCTACTCGTCGTCAACGCTCCCCATGACCTAGTCAGGACTATAGACCGTTGGTCCTCTGATGCCTTCCTTCATCACTGGAGGTCCATAGACAAATCATTCCTGCCAGCAACATCCATAATTGAGAGCCATTAAACTCAATACGACGCATGACCAACACTCACCACCGCCATTGTGAGTGAGCTAGCCACGTTGGAACGCCTCGGCTGGGCGGTGCCTCATGTTCTTCTGGTGACCCAACGCGTTCCTACTTCGACCTCACCGCCTGGGGTCTCTAGGCACCTACAGCCCATAGACTCCCACACCCAACTCGCAGTGTTGGATCCTTTTCCCCTATAATAATACACCTTTTATCTGGTGTCATGGACGAGATTTGGCCTTCGCAAGCTAGAGTATACTTATTGATATTGTGTCCAGTTGCCATGTCCCAACACATGATTCACATTCTTCGAAGCTGGAATTTTCTAATTTTTTGGCTTAATCGAGGAGAATATATAGGTTAATTTGCCTTATATATTCTGGATCACGGCCCGGAGACTCACTCGTATTTTTTCTTCCTGAGTTATTTAACTCTCCTCGATATAATCCTCTTTCCACTATCCACGCTAAACAAAAAAGAACTCAAGAATGGTGTTACAGCAGGCCACAGCTGCGCCCACCGAACCCACAACAGGACTGCTTTACTTCTGGTATGAACACCTCATATGTATCATACGCAGACCGGTCACATAGGTAAAATTAATGACTGGAGCCATTAACCTCGCAACTCTAAACATGTACACCTTCGACTCCCGTGCGACGTGCGTCTTTTCATGCACAATATCCTCATTCGTACAATAGCTTGGAGATTAGAATAGAAACAAAACACATAACCGGCTACACTAGGTATTTGATGTGATAGTATACTATACAAAGGTTTCATTGATACGTAAAAGCAAGGTGAAAAGAACGAAAATGAAGTCTGTCGTGCCCGGATGTGTCAGAGTCCGCGGAATTTTTGAGGCGACACTCTATTCAGACAGGTTATACGACTATTGTGATTGTGTCTTGTGTTGCGCGAGGTTTGAAGGCGTATGAGTGTTCTGGTAGTTCGATCTGGTGAAAACCTGCTCAGAAAGGGGAAAAGGAAGCTTGCTGGGTTTGCAACGGACCTCCGATGACGCCCACTGTTGTGGTCTGCAGATATGAAGGACCTAAAGAGATCCACTAAGAATTTGGAAGGAGATGACCTCATTTTGTTTGCTCACTGGACTGGAAGGCGTGTTCGTCACTGTACCTCCTGACGCTGAGATGGCGTACGAGGGGGTCAGGACTGCGGGTTTTAGTTCTTCTGAGACCATATCCCGGGCGTTCAGACTAAAATCCAGATGAGGAAGTGATGCTTAGGTGGGATCTCGGTGGTGTGAACGGACCATGCGAGAAGTGAGTTGGCGTATACTGAAAATTACAGACGTTCAAAATTCTGGAATAGACGAAAGATAGTGTTAGACTTACAGTTTCCGACGATCTCAAAAATAGTGAGTTGATAAAAGTTGAGTGACGACCATGAAATATTTGCCTGTATTAAACAGCGCTAAGGATTCCAATTGATATGTCGAGCAACACAAGATGACTTACAAGGACAAGAACCACGACGTCCGTTAGGCTATAGGACTCGTGCGTTAATGACCGGTGAACGGCCTCACAATTGCCGAGCTTACCTTGTGAGTAAACCCAGATTGACGGCGTAGAATATCAGCTTCCTGAGAAGGTGGTTGGTCCTGCAAGTGATGTAATGATATGAGTGATGAGCATTCATTGCGTTAAAACAATAGAACACTCGGTGACAAACACGAACCGTGGAAACTGAGTTCTGTTCGCTCTAAAAAACTTCACCAGAGCGCCTGTGATCAACCAGTCGGCGCCGATGGCACAGCCCAAAGCGGCGGTTGCAAAACGCTATTCCGGAACGCACATCAGAATGTTATTCCAGGCTAGTAGAAAAAAGGATGTCTCTGACCCACCTGAGGAGTTCCTCGGAGGATTTTATAGTAATCTGTTTCCAACGTGCTTCGTACGGATCAACCATGAGACTGTTGATCAATTGTCGTCGAGTGAAGATACTCACGCGGTCACATAGGCAGCTAGATGTCGACATTTTGGTTAGAAACGTTCTGACGGTAGTGGGAACGATGTATGTTTAGGCATACCAGTTCCCATTGCGAAGTCCCCGAGTGCGAAGAGCGCCTGTAAGAAGTTCTCATCAGTTTCTGATTGCTGGTGCATAGCATAACACTTCGAATTGATGCTTACAATGATGCCGCATAATAGCTTTGCACGGCCATAGGTGGCTGGTGGCACGTCCATTAGGAACGTCATTTTGACGTAGAGAGGTGGCTTACTTCGCCAGACTTTGTGAATGAAGAAACCATGAACGACGAGCTCGATCACGTTCTAACCGGGTAAAGTTGTAAGTGCCGGGTGGTGGGAAGGGGGCAGTGATGATCAGCGATGCTTACAGTCAGCATGATCATGAGCTTCATACTCCTGTGATACTCTTAAGAACCTTTTCTGATAAGCTCTCATATATCCATGGACATACCAAACCGGTTCTAGCAGTGCGGAGAAGTTCCCCCAATGTTCCACGGCGTAGTAGTACCCTCCGTGGACTGAAATTGCTGACCGAAGGATTTCGATGGCCCTGCGTCGTTGTTAATTCTTTTGAGAGGATGATTAGGGGCTGATTTTACCAGATGAAGGCAACCTAGGGACAATCCATCAGACAGGAGCACAGCAAAAAGCAACGTAGACCAACCAGTATTTTGAAGTAGGTAGAATCTTGAGGGTATTTCTGAAAGTATAGCCACGACTGTAGGGTGGTCACCCCTGTCAGCCTAATCCCAGAGCTTTAGTGCACTTTTGTCTGCGATCATTTCAGAAACAATTACCCAACGGAAGCTATGGCGCCGAGGAAAAAGGACCCGACAGTAGGTCCAAGGTCAATGAGAGGTGTTAGTGACGGAGAGATAGCTGGTGCCATTGGGGGTTGCCAATCAGACGCTATAGGAGTAGCTTAGATTTTTCTTATATGCCCGGGAAGGGTCGCCAGTGTCATAAATAGCATGAGATCGGAACTCTGTTCACCTGGGAGGCCGGGGAGGCTATAAGATTGCGAGATCACCAAGCTGTTGGTAGCCACGCTTCAAGCTTCAGGGAACTTTAATTAGAACAAAGGCCCCATAAAGGTAGCTGTGGGTGGCGGCAGCTCGTTGAATCTATCATCATCGTCGTATACTTGGGTCGGTTGTGACAAGTCGATGGCCATCTTATCTTATCTGTTAGGACATGGGCCCACGTGTTCGGTTATGATCGTGACAGACTACGAGATGTCTGATGAAATAGCCTTCTTCTGCACCTCTGCCAGTCTTTATCATCAAGTCCTACCTTCCAAGGATGCAGGACAGCGTCAGCTCGAGCGCATCTACTTACACCATCCACAGTCACTTTGTGGACCAGCCAACTGAACAGTTAGCGGCACCAGCATCTATTTCGGCTGCGAACTCACCGCCTTCGAGTGCATTGCCTTCACCTCCGGACAGTCCATCGTCTGATTCAGTCTCATCATTCCCATCCGTTTCCTCTTCGTTCTTCTTTAGCTCGGCGGCTGCCAGTCCACCGCACTCCAACCCCCACTCGGATCACCTACGTGAGCTTACCGAGGGCCTCATCATCCCGTCTCTCACCCTTCCTTCCGCGCTCCGGCGCCCCACTGCTTACGGGCGGACGATTGGGGACCTACGACTCCTGGTGCTTGGGAACCAAGGTGCCGGGAAGAGTTTCCTCACTGGCCTTCTGCTTGAGGATAACGAGGCGGTAGTAGAAGTTGGCAACTGGGAAGACGCAGAGTTTGGCAAAGTCTTGTATGCCTCCACGGATTGGATCGAACATAGAGATGCTCACGGACTCGAGAAATACGAGCCTACTCGAAACATCGAGATCCTCGAACTCCCCGGGTACGATCACACAAGTGATGTACGTGCAATGCATCGTCCAGACTTCATGAGGTTGTGCTAATACGTTTATCCGCTACAGGGAACTGAGCTCATCAATAACATTCAGTCAATCATTCATTCTCCTTTCCATGCGCTTTCCGACGCTCTTCATCCCGAGCGTCCACCATCTCCTCTTGTTGCTAATCTTCTTTCGTCGTCTTCGACTCCACTATTTACCGCCATGATATTCCTCCTGCCTTCTGGTGGGTGCGCCCATCACTGGTGATGTTATTATTAACTGACCATACTCCATAGCTCCCACCGCTCTTGATCGGTTGTTGATCAATGAACTTGGCAGCCAAATCCCTTTGATTGTCCTTCCCCGCCTACACTCACATCCCCAGAATTCCTCACTTGTCGACAAACTCTCATCCTTCCGACCATCAACAGCTGTCGCTCTCCGCTCAGGGCTCTTCAACTCCCCAGAAACCTTGTCACTACTGCGCAGCGAAGCAGCAGACCGCTATCTCAAATGGCGCGAAGTCGAGCGCGCAGTCTCCCATATCCAGCCCCTGTCACGCTATGCACGACCAAGCGCTTCAGCCTCGCGATGGGACAAAGCCAAGTGGGAATCAGAATACCTCGCTTCTTTTTCCCATGATGTCGCGAAACGTGCCCGAAATACGACTATCACTCAGCGACAAGCAGCACAACTCAGCTTGAAGAAAATGGACGACGGCGATGGTGATGACCTCCTACCACGAGATTCGTGTGTGCCGCTGGATCCTTTGCATCTACCATCCCTGTTCTTGTTTTCGATATCCCTGCTTAACCCCCTTCGTGTGCGCCTGCGCAAGTCTATTACTGAATTCTTTGAATCACTCGGCTCGGAGCGGAATGTCAAGATTGCCCTTTTGGGCGGGTTCTGTGTTGGATTGGGGATTGGGCTCATGGCAAAAACGTGATCTCATGACCTATACTCCCTTGGCCGATTTCCCATTCGTTCCAACGCCGGTTGTAGTTGATGCACTGACTTTTGCCCTTCTAACTTCCACGCTGTCTCAAAGTATCTGCGCTATCACATCATCTTCCCGCATCCATTGATATATCAGTATTGCGAACTCATTTGTACTTTTACGCTGTATTGTATCATACTGTCAAGACATCCGCTGATTTATGCGAGATATGATTCACAGGGTCCTATCAAACTATGTACATCACATCCCCATCATATAATGTTGGGGATGCTTGAGCATAGGCGAGATAATATACCAGAACCGATAAGAAGAACCTAAATATCTCCGTTGAGAATATCTTCTTTCTTTCCCAGATAGAAGACGGGGATCTGATCCAAGGGCGCGTCAACTGTGATAAGCTTGCCCCCCTTTCCAAAGTCGCGATCCGTCCACCTGAGAATGTTTAAAAACGACCGGCGAATATTAGATAGAGGGATCACTCACCAATGCTTCCATGTTATCCCAGCTTGAGCATCGTTCAACTTGGGCAGATAAACGTCGCGCGTCGTCGCGCCGAGCTCTCCAACAGGTGCGACGAGAAGGCGAGGTCCTGAGTGAATCCACATACGAAATCAACGACAAAACAACAACCAGTGGATGAAGCTATGTCACGAACCAAACATGAACTGGTGAATGATAGCTGGATTGTTATTTTGAGTGCCATTCTTGACAAAATCATCCGAGTTCATAAAATCGAAATAAAGTGGCCGCATGATGGCCCTTCCCGTCTTTTGCAACATTTGGAATAGTCTTCGGACGTATGGAACGAGTTGATAGCGGAGTGCGATGTACTAGAGAGGAATGTGTAAGTATGGTGAGATGTGGTTTAAAAAGAGTGTAGAACCTTCTTAAGGATGATAAAGTTTTCCTCTCCGTATGACCATGGCTAGATTGAGCTTGTCAGAGAAATACGGAGGTGTTTCTGTAAACATGCTCACTTCATTCGGACAGGGGTTAGCGTGTGGAAGGGTGGACGTTCGTGGAATGTTACAGGACCGCGTTCTGAGAGTCCAGGCATAAGGGTGGTCCTCTTTGGTGGTCGGAGGTTAGTAGGGCTTACCCATGGACACGAGTCTGTTCGTCGAATTCCAGCAAACGATCAACGTTGCTATACAGCGCAGATTACAGACTAAGACTCACGAATGGGAGGAAGACACCCATGGAGAACCACCTAACGAAGAGTTCCTTTCCCTGTATTGCAAGTCAGATCATTAAAGTTGCATTGTCAACGACGCACTCACCTCATCGGTATCAATATCCAGTCCGGCGAACCCGCCAATATCAAGTGTCCAGGCAGAAATACCAGAGGCAGCAACGGATACTCCAGCCGTGATTTGTTGCAATAACACATCGAACCTCGAATCCGTGTCACCACTCCATAAGTACGAGCAGAACCGCTGTCCTCCGACGAAAGTGCTTCGGGTGAGCGACATAAACTGACACGAAGTCTTTGAGGAATCCGTTCCGGTGAGATTGTGGAAGCCTTCTTCGATAGCTTGTTGATGCAGCCATGGGTACATTTTTCCCGTCCCTTCCTGTGACCCAAGGAAGTATTCTGCGAAAGCTCGCGAATAAGGAATCGAGGAGATAGTCTGGCCATTGTTCTCAAATGGTTCTCCGAGCGTTCCTCCTGTGAAGGCGGAGCGTCAGAGCATTGTGTATATCAGGGGGATAAGGAGCGAACCGTCTGCTTGGTCGATCCAGAAGTTGTGAATCCCCTTGGAGAAGTAACTGTCGTTCAACCGTTTCCCTGCATCACCGGTTCGACCATTGATTAATTCGCATCACTTTATGAAAGACATACATAGGAACTCTCTTGCAGCAGGATTCGTGGAGTCAACTGAGATATGTCAGCGGAGGATGTTGTGCTAAAAATATATTCGATGGACGGACCTAGCCTCGTATAGACACCCTCGAAGGAGTCCTGTACACCAGATCCATCTCTCGTAATTGCCAATAAACCTTCCTGTTGCAGAGCAAGGTAGTTTTCTGACAAGTCTTCCACGCTCGGCCATAGCGAGACCATAAGCTCAGCTCCGGTGAGTCGTTTCACCTCTGCTGCCATCCCAGCGGGGTCGGGCCAAACATCAGAATTGAAGGACCTTGGACCATAGTTAAGCGATGCAGTGAAAGAAAAGGCGATGAACCTCACCAGTCTCCTTGGAATCTCCACGCGAAGAAATCTAAACAACTCATTAGACGACCGATGATGTGAGAGCGGTGGTCATACCAATGACGATGAGCGAGACCGGAACTTTTTCGTCATGGAACCTTTGGGCTAGATCCGTGATTTGAGTTTGGTTGTAGTATCTGAGTTTGGATTGTTGATAACCCAGACTAAAATCAGGAGGGGTGGGCTGACGACCTATGACTAGAATGAGCTGAAATGATTTCTGATGATCCGTTGATATCACACCTGTTACGCCGGTGAACTGTTGCTGCAAAGCATCGTAATCTCCCGGAGAAGCCGTGGTGCTATTATTGACAAGGGAGAGTCGGTTATCCAACCGTGGTTAAAGCTCGCGACTCACATGTAATAGTCCACAACAGTTGTTTCATCCGCAACAAAACGCGTTCGGAGACGGTCGAATTCTGAGGAAGGGGGTTCAAATACTAGAGCATTGCTCGCTAAGTATATGATATCTCACCGATGCGACCTTGGCCTGGGTAGTTGAAAAACATCAAGTAACCCTGAAATTATTCAGGAGGCAAGCAGACACTCAATAGGCTCGGAGTCGTACCTTATTCGACATCCATACCGGTAATGTTACGTGCGAATTGTAGTTGATGAGGTCAACTACTTGTCCTTTCTTGTTAACGGAATGATCTTTGCAACAAGCTTGCTGGCCGGCACCGGTAAAGATTTCATCTGGGTCTGCGGAAAACCCGAATTGAGCCTGGAACGCTTGGCCTCGTATATCTTGAACGTAGTATCGGGACGGTAGGACTTTTGTATCAGTGAATTCGCCAGTAAGGAGCGCCAGGGTTCCGTTAGGCTCAACCCGGAAGAAAGAGGTGACACCCAGAGAAACTTGTGCTACGAGGTTGCCATTACGAATGGTAGCGTTCCCTCTGAAGGGAATCGTAAGCGAATGCTCGAGACCACGAGAGCTGGGTCCTTCGAGGGGAGGGTCGAGAAAAGCAGATGGCTCGCGACCAGTCGGATCGCGGAGGAGACTTGCACGGACGCGGAAACCGTGGTTGCCGAAGGGCTTTTGCCTTCAGTAAATATCGGAGAAAGATCTTTGGATGGATCACCTGTATATAAACGCGCTCGAAGCCGTTCTGTAGCTTGATACCAGTCGCATTCGGATTGAAGTAATCAGTGGCGATAGTCAAAGAGATGGGAAGCGCTAAGACGCGCAGAAGGAAATTTTGGAGAAGCATGGTGCAACGTTGTGGGAGAACGAACAGTCCGACATTTTAAACAGTGAATCCTAACCGCCGGTCCGCGCAGAGAAAAGAAGCTGAATACGCGAAGACAGGTGCATGTGACGATGAAGAGGGAATAGCTTCTTATTGTTGAATGTCATTGCAGGATTTTCCACTTTCATGGTCTGATGTGGTATGCTTGCCGATTGTTGTTTCTATTGCAATCGGTATCGAGTTGAGGTCCTTGAGGATAGAACCTGATAGAACTGAATACATTGACGCTAAGTACCATTACATACCATACTGCTGTTTGTCCCTGGAGGCCTTACCAAACAAACGCCTCTGGATTGACCACAACGATCATCAACCTCGACGTAATTAATGTCGCTAGAACATTTATTTTCCACTTCAGTCCTCTCTCTTTCTGTACCAGACACATCTGTCGAGTTTCCCCCTTCAGATCCTCCAGACGAATGGCTGCAACGTCTTGCCTCCAACACACAAGAACGAAGACAGGCTTTCTTCGGTGTGCCCTTCCTCTTGTTGCCCTGGCGCCACATTGACCAACAACAGATGAGCAGCTGCAATCGCTGCTGACGCTAAGGGTTGAACATCCAACGCCGGATGAACCAGTGGATCCTTATAAACCTCCGCCGTCTCTGATATCCTTTCTGGCCCACGTCCAAATTGCCCTCGAGGCCAGTTATATCTCATCCACCCCTGCGTCTATGGAAACACCACAAACTGCCCGGCTTTCAGCTCCGCCACGAACGGCTTCACTTGGCCTCAAGCCCTCTGCTCGAGCAGGAACGCACCACCCATCAATACTTCCACCCAACACCCCTAATCCTACTCCTGCCACCGCCGATCACGATAGAAAGTATGTGGCTGCCCAAGGAACATTGCTTTTCACCAACATCTGGGGACAAAATCCCTCAGATGACTCCCATGAAGATTTCGCGCTTGTTTGGTCCGAGCAAGAGAAGCATTGGGTTGCTGTCTACCGCTTAGCCCTCACTGTCTGTACGCTGATACATATTTTCGTTGTGTGACGGTATTGACACTCTTTCCCAGCATTCCTCCGCCTAAGCTTCACGGATCCCCTCCTCTGCCTCACTATATCGGCTACTTTACGTGAAAAGCCCGTCACAACATCTTCAGCTCAACATCCCTTTATACGGTTCCTGAAATCTTTTGATGGCGTTACAATTCCAGAGTCGCCAACATTAACTGACAAGGCGCAGGCGCAACAGCAAGAGGATACTTTGGAAGGTTTTGAGGAAGTCAACCTTCTCGAGGGTCTCCTCGCTGGTGAGTAGTTATAAACCATGTGCCTTTGCATCTGGCTGACTTGATGTAGGACCCACCTTCTCCAGAATGGGACCTTCCGAAATCAACCTTCCTTCCACTAGACTTGGGACAGTCTCTCGGCAAAAAATGTTCTCACTGCCCCCCGTCAATCTCCCAACGCCGACCGCTCCTTCTCCCTCTCCTTTGACGACCGCACGGGGCAAAGTACACCCGACACTACGCAAATCTTTTCGAAAAACCCTCCAAACGGTTTCAGGGTTCCGTGTCCGCATGAGGACTGTTTTCGTCCCTAGTGTCGTCCTCAATGCATCGCAAGAGGAGCACGACAAAATGACTGCGGGAAATGAGGAGCGGACCGTTGTGTTATGCGTTGAAATCGAGAATTCGGGAGAGTCTGGACAAGGTATAGGCTTCGAGGTCGAAAAGGTCGATGTGTCTATTAGTGGAGGCGAGGCCCAAGCCACCTTGATCACTTGGGGCAGCGAAGGCTTTACGGGTGAAAAGGCTGTATTCCCATTGAAAATTGCTCAATGGGCACAGTACAACCTGTTGTATGCGGTCACCTTCCTTCGATCACCCCAGGAACTCGATGCATTTTCCTTCGCTCGTGCAACAAGCAATCATACCCATACCGACCTCCAACGAGCAGTTTCCATAAATATCCACGGAAAGCCCTACGTACAGGCACAAGATTCAACATTATATCCAACACAGACGTTCTCGTCCAAGTGGAACTGTGTCCTCGACTTGTCCACTCAACAACCCCAGGATCTGCATAATCTAGATCCAACCGATCCATCCAGCGCACACCCAAGCGTACTCCCCGAACCTCCGTCTCCTTTCCCAGTGTTTGGGTTTCAGACTTCAAAACCAAGTCCAACATCGGGATTGATGGTTGATGGCGGCAAATCTCAGTTGCTGGCTGGTCGTGTCCTCAAATCATCAACTCCAAGACTTTCTTCCATCCCAATGAGCGCCAATCCAGCAAGGACATCAACTCCCCCACATGGACTCCCCAGCCAGTATGTTCGTTCACCCACAACGTATAGTGCTCCACCTGTACCACCCGAGCACGATCGCCAATATTATGGATTACGCTCCGCGACCCAAACCCCTCCACCCTTTGACTCACCTATGACACCAGCATATCCTGCCTTCCCACCTAAATCCACTGTACCGCCTACACCTATGTTCCAAGCTCCAGTGGTATCCCAAACTTCGGTTGGAGTTGCTGGTCCTAGTTTGGAGGCTCGGCGAGGAAGAGGTTCACTTATGGAGCCACCCACACCTGTTCCGTATCACCATCAAGATGCAGGAACATTTGCGCATGAGCAAAAAATGCCCGACCGGGCATATGAAACACCTGATGGCGGTGATACCGTTGTCATTTCTGTCGGTCTGGCGAATGTCATTCAGAGTGGTGGAGTTGGTTCGAAGGAGCGAGAGGAGGAGGAAGCTCCTACTGAGCTTGGGCCTGGGAGGATATATCCTCTCGATACATTTACTTTGGACATTTTTGTGTTCAACAAGTCGGATCGAACGAGGCGGTTTGAAATCAGCTGTTTAGAGCGAAAGAGAAGGAGAATGGGAGGAGATGACAGTGGTATTTTGGACGGAAGTGGTGCAGTAGGACGGAAGATGGGGTACCCGGGTATAATGCCTATGGAGGGACGAGTACGAATAGGGTGAGTCTCTCGCCGACTTTCGCGGCGCTTCTAGACGCTCAAGGGCTATCTCTAGACCACTATTACCCTCTGCATGCCAATCCATTCGGATGGAATTCCTCGCGGTATCGCCTGGCGTACACTCCATCGAAGCCCTGACCTTGACGGACATCGAATCCGGATACTCGATTAATCTTAGGTATGTGTGGAATCACATTCATTTCCAAGATTTGAGTTCGCAGGAATGCTCATCCGCTCCACTCTTCGACGACTAGATCTGTTATGGACGTTGTGGTGCATAAACCCGATGATTGAGGCGATATGTCGTTAGGGCTCCGGTTACGGTTGTTCCAATTGAGCATGTTGGGAGAATTCACGTAGGGACTTACGAGAGCATAATTGACACCTTCCTTTTCATGACTCCTCTGCATGCTTGCAGCTTCCGAAGAACTCTGGCCCGTACTATGATAAGCACTGGCCCAGGAGCAGAACGACCCGGTACTTATTCGAAAAAGATTTGGGAGTCGCCTGGCCCTGGGGGTCTTACACAAACCGATTGACGACCGGAGATCAGGATGCGCGACCCTACATAAGATGTTTGAAATTTGACCAAAATTTTGATTTAATTTAGCGCTAGTGCTTATCTGCGTAAACCCTGATCACTCCAACGACCCACCGGTATTTGGAATGACTTGGGAATGACTTGAGTTCTCGATGTGCGAACTGGACTGGATGCAGCGCTCAAGAATAGAGCACAATTCTCAAAGTTTTCCAATTTAAAAGTCATGAATGTTTCTTGGGAGGCATATATGCTTATGCAGGCTTGTAGCGTATGCTCGAGTCAGGATCACGGGTTCGCTTAAGGGATCTGTCTTCCACGAAGAAGTCATATGATACCCGATCCGCATGCCTGGAAAGAGTTTCCACACCTTTCCACAACTTGATGTCTCATGCTGATGCATAATTTGCAACTGCGAGATTGGACGTGGGCTGGGAAATGGAAATAAATAGTTATATCAAAGCAAAACGAAGTACAACAGCAAAAGCCACGTCCATTATTTCTCTGACTGTGAATAGTCAACTAGTCCCAAGGAGGAAGTGATAAAGAAATCATAAAGAAATATAAAAAAGGGTAGAAGCGAAATGCAAAGGGTAAAGCCGTAGTGTGGTAATATCAAAAGGTTCGGAAGGGGAACAATTGCAATTGCGTGATGGCGGCATGGCGAGGCGTGCGTGGCGGAGGTCATCATTTTCGTTCTTTTCGGGGATTTCTTTCAATGGTTCGTGCGAATTGAGGTTGCGCAAGTTGAGGAGGATGGCGATGTGGTATTGGGAGTAGAAAGGGATATGCATGTCTACATAGCTATACCATAGAGGCGGGTCGACGGGTGTACTGCATCTGTGACCCAGTCCTTAAGGTTCGGGGTGGAGGTCGCTGCGTCGGCTTCCGGAAAGTCTGGAAGAATGGAGGCTTCAGGGGGTGTGGGAAACGATGGAATGAGATAGCGCGTACATGTCTCGACATGATCATCTTAGCCATGGACACGGGAACGTCTGTTTGGTACATTGCGGGTACTGGAGGGAAGGGTTGAGTTAGCAAAAGGGGGAGGCGGGCATAGAGGCCGACCGGGAGACATACAAGGTTGCTCAAAAGCGGGACCACTTCTCCGACCTGGCTGCCAGGGCTGGGAAGCAGGTGGTTGTGGTGCGGCAAACCCTACTCCTCTACCCTTCATGTCGTTCTCGTTGACCTTGAGTGATACCGGCAGTGTGGGTAGGTTGTCCCATGTGAAGAAACCCAAGCCCCACGACGACGATGGGGACGAGGACTGTTGCTCTACATTCTTTGACTGCTCCTGTACTAGTGTCTGTTTCTCCGGCGAAGACGATGTCCGTGACCGTAGAAAGAGCAATGCTGCCCTTATGACGGCGAGGAGGAGGATGGAAACAAGAAGAGATAAGAGAATTGAAGTATGGCTTGATAGGGGAAAGGAGACATTGGACATATGGAGTCTGCTGGACAGCCGAATGAACATGGTGAAGGCCGGGAAGCTCAACAGGAGAGGGTTGAGTGGAACGGGGGCAACGACGACGACGAGAGCACAGACGTGGTCAGCGAAACCAAATGCAGCAACGGCCAGAACAGCCTTTAAGACACCGGCAACAGCCGAAATGTTACACCTGGCGACCCTCACTTTCCCACGTGGGCTCGATTCGCTCCATTGGACCATAGCCAATCCTTCCATTCATTCCCTCCGTCCACCTTGGTCCACCCGCAAATATCTCTCTGTCCTCCGTGAACTTCTTACCGATGCTCTGCGCATTGACATCCCTCTGACTCTGGTCTTACTTCCCTTCTCTTCCACCGATGAACCCGCTCTCCTTTTCCAGCGCGTCATTGTTACAGATGGAAAGCATCGTCATGGTACCATTCACATACACAAAACAACCATTGAACGCTGAACGATGATCAAGTGACCAATATATTAGTGGCAAGCTGCAACAGGACAACGACCAGATGACCTTGAGATAACTACTTCGTTACTTCCGTCCCCGATATTTACCCCTGTAATAAACCTATCGTTATCCCGTTCCCTTCGTCTGCACTTCCGCACGGCGTCAGCGCATTGATTAAAGACCAATGAGCGATGCTGCTATGATTAGCTAAAAGGTACCCATGGCAGAAGCCCCGTAGGTGTCCCCGCGTATTCAGACTCCTCACTAAGGACTACGTAAACACCCAGCCTGCGACTGCATTGCAAGCGCAATCTTATCGGAATCACCTCTGGATAATAAGAATTTGTTCACATATAACTTTACAAAAAGAGGCAGAACAGTCCATCGATCACGCAAAAGATTCGCTGGAAGCAGGATTTGAACCTACGCGGTGAAACACCAAGTGATAATGTCTTCGAGCGCTTTGCCAAGCGCCCATTCAAATCACTCGCCTTAACGACTCGGCCATTCCAGCGCGTTGAGCACTTCTGCCATGGTTCATTGGGTTATCGCATCGACAAATATAGTCTTTGATCCGCTAGTTGATGGGCTGCAAGTGTCCTGGCTGGAAATGTAATCTTCAGCTCTTGCCTTTTCCTTTCCCAACCTGTCCCTAGCCTCAGTTTCTCCATTCTGGACAATTAGGAGGCTAATCGTGCCTCCTGAATACTTATGCGTTGACCACAGCCTCAGAGACCATTCAAGGGGTCATACTCACCCGTGTCCCAGACCCTTAACGTCTTCGCAGGAGAAGCCTCCTGATCTAAAACTCCCCTACTGCCTCCTTTTCGTCATTGTCAGTGAGGCTTGCCGGCATCTTACAGATCCAGAAAATTTGCTATATGACAGCTCACATGCGGGCGCTCAAGATACTTGTTCTTCATCTCCGAGCATCGGCCACTGAGGTGAATTATTGCACGTCCATCGACGTACATAGCACGACTTCCACGGCTCTATAACACCAACTTTAAGCACCCATTCAAACTCATCCAGAGCCACCCGTTCCGCCACTACGATGAAGGCCGCAAGACTGTACGGTCCTCGAGACATCCGCGTGGAGGAAATCGAGGAGCCCGAGCCGGGTCCTCGGGAACTCAAGATCAAAGCACGTAAGATCCCTTGATCCTTGGAACATTGTTTTCACACCCTACTTTCATATGCGTTGCAGGTTGCATGGTGAGGTCATCTAATGTTGGAAGAGAGTATGAATTTTTTTGATCATACCTGCACGAACCGCTTCGTAGGAATGCTCGTAAGTGACGGGCTTTCAGACCATGGAATTTTCGTTGGACTGCCTTTTCAGTGAGCACAAACGACCTTCAAACATTCCTGTCGCCGAACATTAGATTCAAAGCGTGGCCAACGCCACTGGGACACGAGTTCGTACTTCCAGCTACCGTCGTTTTCGGAGTGAAACCACTCAACACGTGTCCAGGTTTTCCGGTACAGTTGCGGCGTTGGGAAGAGGAGTCGACTCGAATGAATGGCAAATAGGAATGAACGTCGTGGTGTTCGTGAAACTTGTTTTATTTTGCTCATTGTTTGTCTAATGAGAAAATGGCAGGGATCCACTGGTGTCATGCATGGTCACAACGAAGTGTAATGCTTGTGCATCTGGTCATCGGAATAGGTGCCCCAAGGTCAACTTCATTGTGCGTATTGATATTCTCGCAGCATTTCAGAGGCCATAACAGAAATACAAAACGCCAGGGAAAGTCCGCCGATAGGAAAGGCGGTGGTCTTGCGGAGTATGTGGTCATCGACGTACAACACGTGCACAAGATCCCAGATACCATTTCCTGTAAGTCAAATCAGCCTTCGAGTCGTTTCCGCAATCACACAGTCCCGGCAGTGGAGGTAGCCGCCTGCATTGAACCCATCGCCGTTGCATGGCATGCGGTGAAACGCGCAAACTTCAACGAAGGCGATACGGCAGTCATTCTTGGTGGAGGTCCCGTGAGTGCACGACACAGTGGAAGGCAGAGCAAAAAAACTAAGGAACTCTGCAGACGGCAATGTTCATTCTTCGCGTGCTGCGGTAGGCTCTAACCGGTTGCACAATACGTTCGATTAACTGTATGACCCCAAGATCGATCGCTCCGAAGTCCTTTATTCTCGTATCGGAAGCTTCCGCCACCCGCCGAATGCTTGCGCTCAAGCATGGCGCGTCCGATGTGCTAGACCCTTTACACACTCACTTCGGCGTCACTGGCGTGGTATACAAGGCTACAGCGGGATTTGGCGTCCATGTGGTCTTCGATACCATCGGGGCACAATCAACAATTGACGCAGCGTTGCTGTGCTTGCGAACTGGGGGAACACTCGTTAATATGGCAATGTGGAATCGGAATGCGACGATGAATATGAACTTCTTGTTCAAGGAAATCACGGTTACAGGTGAGTTTCGATGAACCTAAAGAAGTACCGATCGCATAGAGCTCTGGATAGGTGCCACAGCGCATGGAAATGTCTACCCGGGGGTCATTGAAGTAGTTTCTCGGGGCGAGATACAAGGGATCGAAGAGTTGATCACCGACAAGATACAAATTAAGGATGTTTTGAAGAAGGGGTTCCTTCGACTACTTAACCATGGAGAAGAGCACAGTGAGTGTCTCACTGTCGACTTCAGCGGGGTCACTTGTCTCATTTCGCGGCAGTCAAAATCCTTGTCCGACCATTTGAGCCACCCAAAGTCGAAGAAACCATTCAAAAAGACGCAGCAGAGAGCCCAGTAACCAAGGACGAGCAGGAACAGCAGGTGGCTGAAGAAGGTAAAACCACGTCCGATGATCAAGAAATGGCCAATCCAAGCGAGGATCTGGCACCAACAACTGGCCAAAGAGGTGGCACTACCGACGCTCAAGCTCCTGCCAGGGGGAAAGTTGATAGAGAGGAGATATCCCTTGCCAAATCAAGGTTTATAGAAGTTATACAATAGCGCACATAGATGATGAGTGGCCTAGATGAATGGATGCTCCCTTGGTTTGATGTCGTGAACAAAAAGTACAGACTTGAAGAGATGAAAACATTTTTGACTTCTTGCATCACAAGTGGTCTGATGACCTGGATCCATCAGGACTAAATCCATTTTCGCGGCGTGTAAACGACGAACTTAATCAAGTCCCCCCTCAAAAGGCACCGTAACTTCATTCGTGACAATACATCGAAGACATTATGGAGTCATGCTGTGGTACAATGATTCATTTTATAGCCACGGTTCTTATCGGACTTTTTCAATCGTTCACATGTCCTAGGGCCACCCTTCTTCAACTCCTTATGAAGTACTATCATGTGAATAAGTCGTAAGTATATTAGAGGTGAGGCAACGAAACTGAGAAGCCCCTCTCTCGCTCCCTCACTACGATATGAAAGCTGGAAGGTATTACGGACCTGGAGACGTACGAGTCGACGATATTCCAGACCCCGTGCCAAAAGCCGGGCAGGTTAAAGTAAAGGTGATACAAAAGCGTACCCGGCCTTTTGAAAATTCTCTCTCGCTGACCCCCTGATTTTCATAGGTTGCATGGTACGTATCTCCACGATCTCCAGTCGAAAGTCGATTACGGACGGCTTCGTGACGAACAGGAACGGAAGTAAGTCTGGTAGTCACCTCAAGTGTATTGGACTGGCTCCTGAGGATCGGTCATGATCACTCCTCAAAGTATGTGGTAGCGACCTGCACGCATATCTGATGCACGTACCTGGCATATATGCAACAAATGAACCGCATCCAGCTTCGGGAGAAACAGTTCCTGTCACCCTCGGACACGAGTGAGAAGACTCTCCTATCTAATTGACCCGCCGGCATACCATATTCACCCTAACGTTTAGGTTTTCCGGGACTATAGTTGAAGTTGGTCCGGGAGTCGACGCAAATAAATGGGCTCCTGGTACCAATGTTGTGATGTAAGCCTCGCTTTATTGCCTTGGGAGGTCTGACCAAACGTCTTTTACGCCTTATAGAGAGCCTGTCGTTTCTTGTATGAAGGGAGACTGCTCTGCTTGTTCCGAAGGAAGTCGCAACGTTTGTCCTCATATTGCTTTCATTGTAGGACCCATGATCTTTTCTGTGGGAGATATATGTAAGCTGACCTTCGACAGGGAATCAGCGGTTGGGGTGGCGGCCTTGCGGAATATATTACAGTTGACGAGAGATACCTTCACGTCCTGCCACAAGGAGTACCTTGTTAGGAGTTCCTCCTCTCTTGCCTCGGACACCTGCTCATTTAGTTCAGTGGAAGTTGGGGCGTGTATCGAACCCCTCTCCGTCGCCTACCACGCTGTGAAGAGGTCGGGCTTCACCCCGGGTCAGACCGTGGTTATTCTAGGAGCCGGACCTGTGAGTACCCCTAGTGGAAGACGACATTTTCAATAGTGCTAAAATTATCATCCAAGATTGGCTTGTTCCTCCTCAAAGTGCTCAGGTAAGCTACACAACTTCCAATATAGTCATGATTTAACAAACCGTGTGTCAACTAGATCCATCGACCCGAACGGTACCATCCTCGTATCTGAGCCAGCAGCTATCCGTCGCGAATTCGCCGTCGAGCATGGAGCGACCCAGGTCTACGACCCAACCAAGGAAAATGTTCCCAATGCGGTCAAGAAGATCGTCCCTCCCGGCGTTCACCTTGCGTTCGATGCAGCTGGGATCCAAGCCTCTTTAGACGCATGTCTTCTCAGTCTTCGTCCTCGAGGAACCTACGTGAATGTTGCAATCTGGGAGACAACCGCGACCATCGACGTGAATTTGATTCTCATGAAGGAGATAAACTTCACAGGTGAGACTTTCTCAGGTGGTATCGAGAATGATGATCCCAGTGAAGGTGGCCCAAGGTACTCTATGTTATGACCGTGTTCACGAGGAGGTCATAGCACTCGTCGCGGAGGGTAAGATTGCTGGAATCGAAAAGCTGATAACTAAACGCATTGCGCTTGATGATGTGGTGGAAGAGGGTTTCAAGCGCCTTTTGAATGAGAAGGAAAAACACGGTTAGCCTCTCTTGTATTACGTATAGGAATTGTGTACTGACAAGCAACGAAATAGTGAAAATTCTTGTTCGACCTGGAGGGGAGCACACCAAGTTGTAGTTCATTTAGCTCATACTGTGGCTACAATGAATGTAATCATAAACTCAAGCATCACGGCATATGGGAGAATGAAACAGACAAATATATTGATCCCTTCCTACATTTTGCTAACTGGGTCTCCGTCCGTTTCTTCGTCTGAAGTGAACTGTGTGATGTCCTCCGACTCTTCTTCGCTCTCTTCTTCCTTTCCATCTTTCTTCCTGTCCGGCCCCATCTTCGAACCGACGCCAGTGTTCCCATCCGATTCATTCGAGCCATGCGCCGACGCTATCCCATCCCATTCGCTAAATTCATCAGGACCGACTTGTTCTTGGATGTCTTGAATTCCTTCACCATCGGAGTGTCTTTTCCCTATTTCCTTGTCTCCAAAAAGTCGCCAGAGTCAGAGTCCCGAATATGGGAAGGATAAGGCGATGGGTAAGCGCCCACGGAGGTCATTGAAGTAGTTTCTCGGGGCGAGATACAAGGGATTGAAGAGTTGATCACCGACAAGATACAAATTAAGGATGTTTTGAAGAAGGGGTTCCTTCGACTACTTAACCATGGAGAAGAGCACAGTGAGTGTATTCTGCCGATACTGGGGTCTCTCATCTCAGTTTGCAGCAGTCAAAATCCTTGTCCGACCATTTGAGCCACCCAAAATCGAAGAAAACATTCAAGAAGACGCAGAAGAGAACCCAGTAGCCAAAGACGAGCAGGAACAACAGGAGATCGTAAAAGGAAAAACCGCATCTGGTGACCAAGAAGTGATCAATCCTAGCGAGGACCTGCCACACCAGCAACTGGCCAAAGAGGTGGCACTACCGACGCTCAAGCTCCTCCCAAAGGGAAGGTCGATAGAGAGGAGATATTCCTTGTCAAATCAAGGTTTCTAGAAGTTATAGAATAGCACACATAGATAATGAGTGGCCTAGATGAACGAATGATCCCTTTGCTTAATGTGAACAGGAAGCACGGACTTGAATAAGTGAAAACGTTTTTGACTTCTTGCACCACAAGTGGTGGGATGACCTGGATCCACTGTCCGGACCAAATCCGGGCTGTTCTATTTTCGTGGCGTGTAAACGATGAATATTAAATACTTAATCAAGTCTCCTCTCTGTAGGCGCTGTAGCTTAATCCGCGACAATACATCGAAGACATCATAGAAGTCATGTTGTGGTACAGTGTCTCATTTTCTAGCCACGGTTCTTATCAGACTTTTTAAATCGTTCACATGTTCTAAGGTCGCCCTTCTTCAACACCTTATAAATAACTATCATGTGAATGCATTATAGACATATTAAAAGCAAGGCAACGGAACCGAGAGGCTCCTACTCTCTCACTCCTCACTACGATATGAAAGCTGGAAGGTATTACGGACCTGGAGACGTACGAGTTGATGATATACCAGACCCAGCGCCAAAAGCAGGGCAGGTCAAAGTAAAAGTGATATAAAAACGCACTCGGCCTTTGGAAATTATCTCTCGCTGACCCCCTGTTATTCATAGGTTGCATGGTACGTGTCTCCACGATCTCTAGCCGAAGAGACGGTTACGGACGGTTCGTGACGAACAGGAATGGAAGTAAGTCTGGCAGTTATGTCAAATGCATCGAACTGGCTCCTGAGCGTTGGTATGAACCCTCCTCAAAGTATGCGGTAGCGACCTCCACGCATATCTGATGCACGTACCCGGCATATACGCAACAAATGAACCGCATCCAGTTTCAGGAGAAAAGGTTCCTGTCACCCTCGGACACGAGTGAGAAGACTCCTATCTAATTTACCCGCAGGCATATCATATTCACCCTAATGCTTAGGTTTTCCGGGACTATAGTCGAAGTTGGTCCAGGAGTCGACGCAAATAAATGGGCTCCTGGTACCAATGTTGTGATGTAAGCCCCGATTTACAGTCTTGTGAGATCTGACCAAGTTTCTTCTCCGCCTTATAGCGAGCCTGTTGTTTCTTGCATGAAGGGAGACTGTTTCCCTTGTTCCGAAGGAAGTCGTAACGTTTGTCCTCATATTGCTTTCATTGTAGGTCTCATGATCTTTTCTGTGGGAGATATATGTAAGCTGACCTTCAACAGGGAATCGGCGGTTGGGGTGGTGGCCTCGCAGAATATATTACGGTTGACGAGAAGTATCTCCACGTCCTGCCACAAGGAGTACCTTGTTAGGAGTTCTTCCTCTCTTGCCTCGGACACCTGCTCATTTAGTTCAGTGGAAGTTGGGGCGTGTATCGAACCCCTCTCCGTCGTCTACCACGCCGTGAAGAGATCGGGCTTCACCCCGGGTCAGACCGTGGTTATTCTAGGAGCCGGACCTGTGAGTACCCCTAGTGGAAGACGACATTTTCAATAGTGCTAAAATTATCATCCAAGATTGGCTTGTTCCTCCTCAAAGTGCTCAGGTAAGCTACACAACTTCCAATATAGTCATGATTTAACAAACCGTGTGTCAACTAGATCCATCGACCCGAACGGTACCATCCTCGTATCTGAGCCAGCGGCCATCCGTCGCGAATTCGCCGCCGAACATGGGGCGACTCATGTTTACGACCCAACCAAGGAAAATGTTCCCGTTGCGATCAGGAAGATTGTCCCTCCCGGCGTTCACCTTGCGTTCGATGCAGCCGGGATCCAAGCTTCCCTGGATGCATGTCTTCTCAGCCTTCGTCCTCGAGGAACTTACGTGAACGTTGCAATTTGGGAGACGACCGCAACCGTCAACATGAACTTGATTCTTTCGAAGGAAGTAAACTTCACAGGTGAGACCTCTGGTCCGGTGGTATCGAGAATGATGATGACGAAGCTTGCTCAAGGCACTTCATGTTATGATCGTGTCCATAAAGAGGTCATAGCACTCGTCGCGGAGGGTAAGATCACAGGCATTGAAAAGCTGATAACTAAACGCATTGCGCTTGATGATGTGGTTGAAGAGGGTTTCAAGCGCCTTTTGAATGAGAAGGAAAAACATGGCAAGCTCCTTTTGCATTACGTATAGGAATTGTGCACTAACAGGGAACAAAACAGTGAAAATCCTTGTTCAGCCCGGAGGGGAGCACACCAGGTTGTAGTTCATTTAGTCCATACTGTGGCTACAATGAATGTAAACAGAATGAGACAGGCAAATATATTGTTCCTTTTTTACACCTCGTTGTCTGGATCACTTTCTTCGTCTGAAGTGAACTGTGTGATGTCCTCCGACTCTTCCTCGCTCACTCCTTCCTTTCTATCCTCTTCTTCCCTGTCCGGCCGCATCTTTGGATCGACACCAGTATTTTCATTCGATTCATCCGAGTCATGCGCAGATGCTATCCCTTCCTATTCGCTAAATTCAACAGTATCGACTTGTTCTTGAATTTTCTCCTCGATTTCTTCACCACGAGAACGTCCTTTCCCTATTTCCCTATCTCCAAAGATGTCATCAGAGTCGGAGTCCCGCATACAAGAGGAATAAGGCGAAGGGTAAGCACCCACGCCATCCGTTCGACCTTTCGTCTGTGGTGCTTTAGACTCGAGCAACCGCGCAGTTTTCTCTTGAGTGAGGACACCTATTCCCAACCCCTCAATCATGAATCCGAGCGGTGCAGGAGGCTATCACATGACATACCTAATCCCAATAGAAGGCTTCCGTCAAAAACACGATACATATTGTTCCGAGACGGAGTTGGACTCTCCGGCCAGTCGAGGTATTTCTTGAGATTCTTGTCTTCTCCCGAGGACTCAGAGTCATTACCGCTTGCACGGCGTTGTTCAGGTTCAGGTGCCGCTGGGGCCCTCTTGTTCCTTTTTTCGTATCTGTGTTTCTTCGGAGTCTCCAAAACCCCTCGTTTCCTGTAAAATTCGGACGCGTGGTGGTGGATGCTTTTGAGTAGGTCCTGAACCATAGGACTATTAACATCTAACGATCACGACAGGGAACAAAATTGAATGACACACCGAATGCGGTCTATCTATGTCCTCTTTCTCCTTGTCCGCGAGTTTCCCGAGGAAGGTATCATCTTCCTCAGATCTACGCCGTTTCTTCGCTCTCATACTCTTCACCTCCCTAACTTTTCTCTCCATTGTTCTACCACGAGTTTCTTGTTCAGCCACCACACTTTCATCCGCGGATGTCGAACCGTCATCACCGTCTCCGTCACAGTCACTATCCCCAACTTCGGAAAACTTGCGTTTCAGTTTGGTCTTCTGGCCTAGAATGATGGAAGAACCACCAGCATCCTTCGCAAACCAACCTCGACGAGGGCTGTACACAGTATTTTTACGCTTGCCTAGGGTCAGGTTTTCCGATGTTTGGTGAACGCGTGAGCCATCTGGGTGAAGCCGAAGAGCAGCAAAGTCGTAAACAGAACTGCGACGACCACCGTCCATTGCAGAGGTGCGGGAATGATAGTGGTGTGGATGGACCTCGTTATGTGTTATTAAATGGATACTCTCTCCTTGCATTACGGAGTCCCGCGTTTTCCTAGCAACAAAAACCCAGTTCGACGTTGCCAGGAGTAAGCCATGGATGAAAGTTGCGGAGGATTAAGCTGAGCTTCTCAGACTGTCATCAAAGCATACAATTTGGAAAGTTGGCCTAGTTTGGTTTGCGAGCACGTTTTTCCGCTACCTAGTAGATCGGAAGGAAGCGCGGTGACGGAATGCGTCGATCATAGTACGCGCTAAGGGAGTCGCTTCCATGGAGTTTGAGGACCTGAATTTCTGAAACAAGTTAGTTGTTCTCTTTCGCAGGTGCTTCGATTTACCATCCTTCTGTATCCATTTAACCGAGACCCTGCGTTCGTTCTTCCACTCGACCCTGTGAAACACTGGAAAAGAGTCTTACCCTAGTCTGGCGTTCATTTCAGTAACGGGCACACGGTGGATATCTGAAATATTAGCAAAAAGAATGATTGTTGCAGCACCACAAAGGATAACAACAAAACGTATGTCTACTAAATTTTGCGTGTGGATATATCCATTGTCTAAAGAGCACTGGCACCTTGAAGTCATGTGAATATAGAAACAGAAATGAAGGGAGGAGAAACATACCGGTAATGATATCGACCAACTCGTTGGTGATGGCGGCTTGACGGCCACGGTTGTACTGCATGGTAAGGGTAGCAATCATGTCAGTGGCGTTCTTGGAGGCATTGTCCATGGCATTGCGACTGAAAATGATCGGCATGAGGCTTATGAAGTAAAGGTAAACACATCATGACGTACCGAGCGCTCTGTTCGCAAGCATGACCCTCCACAAGAGCAGCATAGATGGCGTTAGCCAAAGAGAACTCGACGAGGTCCTTGGTGGCGTCGTCCTCGTTCTCATATGCGTTGAAGGCGGCTACGCAGGGGTCAAAGAAAGCTCCCTACAACATGAAACTCGGAACTCACAGCTCTCCTTCAACGCCTCCTCACCCTTGACCTCCATAACAGCAGCCTCATACGAGAGAGCGGAAACGAACTTGTTGTAAATGAGGATAACGGAGTCGAATTTAACACCGCTCTTGATGATGAGGTCGGCAACACCAGCGGCGTCAGCGAAAGTAGGAATATCCCTGCCAATTTGGTTGAAGGTGATGGTGTAGTTGCCACTAAGTTGGCGGACGAGCTGACTCTTGGACTTGTCACCAATAACAGCGATGGGCGAGTCCTTGCTGACTTCGGTATCGGCGGGAAGGGGGGATTCGGGGTCACCAGCAAGGGCTTTTCGGGTAGCTTTCGAGACGGACGAGTGGATACCACCGCAAAGACCCTTGTCGGACGACACGACGACAAAGAGCTTGGTTGGTGTGGGTTTGTCGGAGGGTGTGTTCACAAAGACCTCTGGTGCGGAGTTGGAGCAAGTTTAACACGGAATGGGCTGCAGGAAACGTACCCGAGTTGGCAAGACCGTACTCCTTACCAGCCTGCATTGCCCTCTGAGCCTTTGCGAGCTTGGTGGAGGCAATCATTTTCATCGACTACATGGACATAAGACGTGTCTTCTGGGTATAATAGGAGGTGAAGAGCAGACCTTTGTGATTTTCTCGATGTTCCTGACCGACTTCAAACGCAGCTCGATTTCACGGAGGGTGGCCATGTTGCGGGCCTGTACGGGTGCAGCCGCAATGGGCTGTTGGGAGGCCGCGCGGAGGACAGAACGGGCGAGCAAGGACATTGGGGGAGATGGGGAGGACGGCGACGAGAATTGGTTTTCTGTGTTGGCAGCTCGGGCAACCACGGACGCGTACCGTCACATTCCCACACATCTACTCTAGGAAATCCGTTCCCGGGCTTAGATAAGGTCGGAGATTGATTTGTGATCATCTCGAGTCAACCGACAACCTTTAAGTAGCCTGTCCCCTCCAATTTCTTACCAACACACACTATGGCTGACGAACCCCTCTTCGACCCCTCTCTCAAGAAACGCAAGAAGAAGACTGTCGCCTTTACCGAGGATCCCCTTGGTCCCGAGGCAGACCCTACAGCACCGGCGCCGGAAACCATCGAAAGCACAACCGTTAACGGCGATGCAGTAGATCTCGGACCAACAACCGCGCATGAGGCCATGAAGGCCGGCGAGGAGAAGAAGAAGGACGAGGATGATGAGTTGAAGGCGATGTTTGGCGATCTCAAGAAGAAGAAAAAGAAGAAGGAGATTCCACTCGACCTCGTACGTAGCCGAAGCGAATAACCGTCCATTCTCATCTAACCAGCCTTCTAACAGGGAGAGGGCTCCGGAACGTCCACACCCACCGCTACTGCATCAGGAGAAACCCCCCAAATCACTTCCGAGGACCTTGACTTCTCAGATATGAAGAAGAAGAAAAAGTCGAGCAAGAAGAAGGCCGCGTTTGATCTGGAGGCATTCGAGAAGGAGTTGAACGAGTCCAAGAAAGAATCCGGCGAGGGCAAACCAAAGACAAAGACGGCTGAGGACGAAGACGAAGACGACGTCCCAGTCGATACATCACATCTCGACAACCTCGACGAATCCGAACTCGGCGAAAACCCCTTCTCGCGGCCTGATGCACCAGTCGGAGTTGACGCAGGAACAGAAGCATGGCTATCGAGTGACCGCGATTACACATACCAAGAGGTACGTTCCCGCACGAAATCCCTACCCTCCACAACACTAACATCCCACAGCTCCTCACCCGCTTCTACGCCTCCCTCCACGCAGCCAACCCAGCCCTCCTCTCCGCCTCCTCAAAACGATACACCATCGCCCCACCTTCAATCCACAAAGAAGGAAACAAAAAGACCATCTTCGCCAACGTCACCGACATCTGCAAAAAGATGCATCGCCAGGTCCGTACTCCATAATCTTATCTCTATCCTACATCATAATTCACACATCAATGAATTCCCACAGCCAGAACACGTTATTCAATTCCTGTTCGCCGAAATGGGTACAACTGGAAGTGTAGACGGTGCTGGTCGGTTGGTTATCAAGGGCCGATTCCAACAGAAACAGGTCGAGAATGTCCTAAGGCGTTATATCGGTGAGTTTATCAAACTGTCCGTGTCGGAACGCGTTATTCATCTGCTCCCAGTCGAATACGTCACCTGCAAAACCTGCAAATCACTCGATACCCTGCTTACGAAGGAAAACCGTATCTTCTTCATGGCGTGCGAGTCCTGCGGTAGTAGACGGTCTGTCAATGCTATTAAGAGCGGCTTCCAGGCCCAAGTTGGCAAACGGAGCAAGAACAAGACAGGGTAGACTGGGATTCCACTGCTGTTACATCTCTTCGTTCATTAGTGTAGTACGAGATATTTGTCGGAGGCTCTAGACCGCACTGCAGTTCACTTACATCACATCTTTCATTTGCACAAACCCATTCTCTCGTGAAATATTAGTATCAGTCCACTACGCCGACATGCAAGGACAAGGGATAATTGGATTACTGGAAATCGGTCGGTCTAACTACAACAGGGCTATTGATACAAACACAAAAGCAGTACAATCTTTGATCTCGGAAAGATCGACGCTCAGAGGTCAACATACAACCCCGCATCCTTCCTAACTTTAGTCATGGCTGTGATAGAATGGAATCAGCAAGCCAAAGCAGATGATAACAAGGTCCGGGAATCTATAGCGCTTACCTGCAATGATAGCGCTTCCGACACCACTTCCATCCTCTGCGTGGTGAGTAATAATGTTCCTACAGGTTCAAGTTTCCTCATTAGCACCATCAAAACAACTTCGAACGAGCCTCCCGACTGGACGATAGACGAAAGAGATCTAAAAGAACAGATTAAGCACACACCTGCCCCTCTCACCAAAGATGTCCACGAGGCCTTCATGTATCCTGTCCGCGAATCCCGGGTATTTCTGTCATAGTTTAAACAGTATAAACACGCGCATCACATATCATTTGAGCACAACAATAATGAGTCATGCAGTCCCGACGGGTGGGAAGGCAAGGGGGATAGGAGGTCCACGTCAAGGAAGACACGGAGACCATGCAATTAATCCAAATCAGTCTATGTCTTCCCGCAATCTCGGAAGACAAATAACCAATAGACTCACGTTGTACAAGCTTCCATCGGCGCCGACGGAACACCCTTCATCGAGGTATCCCATTTTGCTAACGATTGCAGCGATACCACAGGCACTCAGGCGTGCGGCGCGTCGACCAATGAGTTTGGCTAGGGCGCGGAAGAATTGACGTTCCGCCAGGGTAGTCTCTACTGCGAAGAAGTGCGTGAATATACCGATGATCATGAGAAGCTCATCAGTTGGGTCGCTGGAAGATGGGAGTTTGAAGTTATTGCCGTGGACCTAGGGGGGCTTGCTGTGGGCGCACCTTTCCATTAGGGATAAGAAGGCGGTGTCGAAAGAATACGGAACTTCTAGTTTGTAGGTGTTCTGTCCCAGGAAGAGGACACCTTCATCTATGAGTTCGCATATGATTAGGCGAAGGATTTCGCCTAGGTATCGCCCCGAAATCAGTTTCTTACTCCGTTTGTTAGCACATAATTTTCCCCAAAATGGCAGCAAGTTTCATTTACCTCGAACGATTGTTCACCTGGTTTGTTGGATGTTTCGTCCACAATGATATCATATTTGGTCCTGGGCAGATTTTCGTGCAGGAATGAGTCAAAAGCACCCTAATGCCAATAACTGATTATGCCAAGCACTTCGAATTCTTAAACAGGATCACAGCTCACCCATTCACAGTTGATGGCCATGTCGGCACCTGGGTCTATCCCCAAGTCAGCGATCTTGGGAATGTCTTTGACGTGTTCCATGTATGCGGCATTGCACCCTGTTCCGAATATACACGCGATTTTGGTTCTGGGGTTCACATAATGAGAGGCGATCAGTGTTCCGGTGGTATCATTGATGAGGGCAGTGAGTGTCACAGGGACTTGCTAGGAAAGTACCATAGGCGATGGACATAATTATCTTAGACATTAAAGGGAAACAAGGTCGAGGGAAAGGACGCACGTATTTTTCCAGAGATTTGCGGAACATTTCGGCCACATCACGGCCTTCTGTGTTGGGCGCGCCGAAACCTTTGGTCCAGCGGATAAGGACTCCATGATCAATTTTGTTTTGTCTGTTTGGGGAAGAGTTGGCGGGGATACCGTTGATGGATAGGAGGCCGAGCTTACTGGCAAGGGTATGAGAACTATTTTCATAGTTAGCGTTCCTAACCGAAGTAATAACAATGCAACTTACGGTAAATCCGAGGGGAAGGGTCTCGCCTTCCTTGAGTTGGAATCCACCTTCTTCCTGGGCGAGGTTAGTATCAATGAACGTCTTAAGACACTCCGCGCAGAAGTCGAATAGCTTTTGGCCGTCATCTTGTTTCTGATCCTCACTCAAACGGTACTTGGACTGGGTAATTTCGAATTTTCCTTCCCCTTGAACAGTCACAAGACAAACACGTAGGTTGGTTCCTCCTGTATCACATGAAAGGTAAGCATCAGAGACGTGTTGTCAACATAGGCGCTGGTAATAACGTACCGAGATCAACTGCGAGGAAGTCGCCTTGTTCACGACCTGTCGGCCACCCGAATACATATGTCGGGATCATTGGCTGACGTGAAGATCAGTCATCCTGATAGGCGGAAAAGTTAGAGTTCAGGCGTACCACGACCTGATCTGGCTTTTCAAGACCAGTTTCGAGCGTTTCTTTGAACGCTTCGACGATCATCCGCATCCGTTGAGGGGTCAATGTAAAGCTACGCGTCAAGTTATCGCATACATAGAATGTAGAGTCGGAATGCAGCCGGACTCACATACTCTCCAGCCTGCGGAGGTGATCTGCCATTGTCCTGGGCGATATCAGTCATATCTGGGGGGGAACATTCTTTATGGGGTGGTACATACTTCTTGGTTGCGTGAGGCAGATCCTCCTCATCGTGCGTCCTAGTGTGAATGGCAAGAGTTTGCCCGCTGGGCAGGGTGACACTGCCGCTTCCTCTGCGTGAAAGAACCATGATAACAAGTCGGGAACTGCGTAGATGGTGAGGAGTGTAGAGTAAAGGACGAGTGGAGCCCCTCTCAAGCGAGATGCTTTCTTAATCCTGTCTGACTCCTTTTGGAAATCATACCCTCGTGGGAACAAAATAATTTCCAATTCACTGCGTCACCCCGACTCTGTGTCCGCGAATTTTCTTGTCTACCACTCCTCGTCACTGCTCATGATTGGCCTCAAAAGCACTCTCAATGTGCGTATTTCTGTCGAAGGCGCCGCCGCCGCTCATACTGTTTTGATTTGCAGGTTATAGACAACTCTGGGGCGCTCCTTGTTGAGTGCGTGAACATCCTAAAGAACAAGGTCAATAACGGGTGGGGGTCTGTCGGTGACGAAATTGTCTGCGTCGTGAAGAAGGCCCGGCCCATTTCCGCGGCTTCGCAAGCATCAGTAAATGCTGTTAAAGTCCGTCGCGGGGACGTCCGACGCGCCGTTATCGTCCGAACACGGAAACCCGTTCGACGACCAGATGGCAGGATCATCCGTTTCGACGACAATGCTGCCGTGCTATTAAACAATAAACGCGAGATGCTTGGGACACGTATTGGTGGACTTGTCAGTGCTGACTTGAGGATGAAGGGTTGGGGAAAGATCGTTAGCTTGGCACCTAAGGTACGTGGCTGCAGCTTTCCAAATTTCATCTGTTGCTCAATAAAGGTTCAGGTGTTGTGAATTGTAATGTATTCCGTACATCTAATATACTCGGGCATTCGCGTACCAATTTGACGACTCGAACAAGAAAGTGGCGACCGCAGCTGATATCTATTCTACAGTGGTCCGGCTCCATCAAAGAACTCATCGCCCCCGCAGAAATCGCGCGTCGGGTTCTCAGCTGGCGTTGCAACAGGTTGGAGAGATGGAGTCTATTAGCGCAGTCACATGTGTCTATACTTAACGTCAAGAGAGGAGATTGGAACTGGTCGCTGTCGCTGTATCATTGGGTCTTCCAAGTGGGGAATATTGCGCGCACCTCCGACCTCCGACCCGTATACTGGGATAGGCCATGGACCATGGACACGGTAGATGAGAGCCCTTTCCTCATACCCAAAAAGCCACAAGTCCGTTCTCACGCCATAGTGAGCCCCTACCTCCGGCTTAAGTCAGCCGGTCCGAGTTTGGAGTTGCACAGCGTTGGGATACGATAGGTCACTTGGGGACGTCCATCAATCATCACCACCACCAGCCTCATGGCCTACACGTTTTGTTATCCCACTCCCACCAGACGCGCGCTTATACGGAATACAAACGGTTTTTATAAAACCGCTCAACACGGACCGTTATATATAACGTTGTCGCGTCCTCATTTCATCCTTGGGTCTCCCACTGGTTTGCCTTCTACCGAACATACGTTTTCTGTAGAATCGATAGCTCCACACTGCGCCGCCCCCTTGGGTAACTGCCCGAATGAAAGATCGACGTCCATCAGGAACTCATACCGCTCGTGGTCCTGGTTCCTACGTCCCCCAAGCATGTTCCGTCTGCCGTCACAAGTCCGTTGCATCTCTTCGCCTCATCACTTTCTTGTTGACGTCGCGCCATCCACAGAAAGATAAAGTGTGATGGCGGTAAACCGTGCTGTGAAACCTGTGTCAACAACGGACGCGAGAGTGAGGTGCGCGCCTATCGCTCTGACTACATCACGCTTCCCTTACTCGCGTTCCCATAGTGCACCTATGGCAAAGACGTAGGCCGTAGGCCCCGTACCGAAGCGCACTTTCAAGCTATGCGCAAACGCATTGAAGTACTCGGGCAATATATCCGCCATCTCGAATCTCTCCTTGAACAATGCCAGAAGGAGCATCCTGGTTCCACGGCGTACGCGTATCAACAGTTCCGACCCGCTGACTGGGAAGAGTCTCCCGAATCACCGGAAGAAGTGGTCAACGAAGTGCTAGAAGAAGAAGAGGAGAGGGATGGTAGTGATGTTGCGAGCGAGTTGTGTCTCCCTGCCCAGAGCCTCAGGGTTGGTAGCATTATATATATTATTTCTGCCTCGGCATCTGATAGCATCCCATTGTTAGCTTGTCGAGGAGGGAGGCCTTCTGCTCCATGGTGCTACAGCACCCTTCCGCTACATTTCCGAGCCTCCCCGACCGCTACCTACACCCCCCAGGTTGTGGACCATATCGGAAAACCCCAACGAATGTTACACCCTCCTCGTGGACGGCGCAGACGAGTCACACTTCAACCCCAACTTCGATTGGTCAAGGCATCTCCCTCCCGAAGTTCACCTCGATAGGCGGGAACACGACAAGTATGTCCCACTTGAACGACATCAAAAATAACCATTTTCATCACGCTCTCCCTTAGAATCCTCGATCTCGTCTTCAAGTTCTTCACAAGTTGGTGCTTGAGAATCGTTCCGCCCCTCTTTCTCCGTGACATGTGCCGGGCCTTGAGCGAACCAAAGAATCAACCTCCCCCACGCCAATCCCACTACTCCCCCATGTTGCATAATGCAATATTGGCTCTGGGAACCGCGTTCTCTGATGACCCAGCTATCCGTGACCTCAAGGCGCGGACATACTTCCTTGAGAAGGCGAAGAGCTATATCGAGGATGAATGCTCCCGGCCTCATCTCTGTGTTGTGCAGGCGTTAAGCCTGATTGGAAGCTTCCATTCCAGTCAAGGTGACCAGACGCTCGGATACGTCTTCTTTGGTGAGCATGAATGAGTCATTGAATAAATGCACCGGGCTAAAGATAAGCCAGGAATGAGCGCCCGGGTTGGTCAGGCATGTGAGTGATATCGCTTTATGCATTCGATACTTTACTGAGAAATCACGTTTAGTGGGATTGGGTGTTGATTGCAGCTCTTGGGTCGAGAGCGGATACATAACTGCGGAGGATCAGGTAGACCGGAACTGGGTATACTGGACGACGTTTTGTCAGGACGTGTGTTGGTCGCTATACGTTGGCCGGGAGTATTGCATTCAGTCAACATCGAGGACTGTTCCAATTCCCTTCGCTGATGCCGACTTTGACAAAATGGATTGGGTTTACCGTCCTGCTGGTACTCAACCCCAACCGGGTTATGAGTCGAAGACATTCTCGGCTACGTGCCAATTGTTAATGATCGCGAAGGGTATCATGGACGTTGTGTAAGCCCCTAGTTGTCATTGTACTGTGATAGACCCTCACTTTCGCAACAGGAACACCTTGGATGGCCCCGGGAATCGTCAGATGGTCCTCGACCCGAAGATTAGTGAGATCGAGTATGTATATGTAGTAACTCGATCTGTTATGTCCTTCTCAAACTTCTTTTAGCCTCTGTCTGCACCAGTGGAATAGTAACCTTCCTGAAGAGCTTAAGAACACGGTCAAAATGCGCTCGAATCCGACGCCGCATCTCCTCCAGTTACATCTCACCTTCCACTGGAGCTTCATCCTCCTCCATCGTCCCTTCTACAAGCGTCGATCGAAGACAGTCGTCGCCAAAGACAACGCCATCGACCATGCCAAGGTTTGTTAATTCAGCCTTCTGTTGGTTTTCGCTTTAATGACAGTTCCCTTAGACTTGCAAGCGCGCTGCAGATGCCATCATGGAGCTGCTCGACCTGTGGCGACAACACTTCACCCTCCGATATGCGCCGATCACATTGGTCCAGACGGTGTTCTCCGCTGGAACTATTTATCTGCTCTCGGCGCTTCAAGCTGTGGAAGGAGTGCGAATCGCAATGAAGGAGCTCCGTCATGCAATGAAGAACAGTCTTCTTTGTATCGAACACCTTAAGGAAGTCGGGGGTTCATTCCCCTGTGCAACGAAGATTGCCAATATCTTGCGGGATTGGCTACAGACACATGTCAAGCCGACCATCGCGAAACGCACGACGATTTCACCTTCATCGTCAGGGATCTTGCCGCCAAAGGAACCCGAACCGCTTAATGGGAATGATAAGCACGGGAAACGGAAGGGAGGGTCGGTGTCGAGGAAACGTCAGAGATCGTCAAGCACGACAAAGGACTCACAGGGTTCTAATGGAGGTCACACTCGTCAACGAAGCGAGAATGGTAGTCTATCGTCTACGGCACCGTCAATATCTGTCTCTCCGTCCTCTGCGCCCGCACCTGCCCCGCAGCATAATCCGGCTGTAACTCAGACTTTGCAAGTACCGACACCTACGCCATCTCCTCGAGCTCTTCAACCCCAGTCATCGTTCCAGCTCGAAACTCCCTCGCCCCAGCCTCCGCAGCGTCAATCGCCCTTCCAAGGACATTCTCCGTTACCGGTCTCCAACTCGCTACCGCCAACACAAGCCTCTCCACGGCACTTACAAGTGCAGTCAACGCCTCAGACGTTCGCCCCCGTTTCACCTCAGCCTAAACAATGGAGCCCATTGCCAGAGGGAGACGCACCAATGTCTGATGGCACCCGTCTCGAACGTCCCGCAGCACCAGCTCCATCTTACGAGCAACCTCAGGCTCGCGCTCAAACACAATCTCAACAATCTCAGTCGCATTCCCAATCCCCGCAATTACAGTCCCAATCACAACAACCCACCGTCAATAATTCCAATCCATTCACTGTTGACGAAAACATGAACGTCAACATCAACAACCTTTCCAATTTCCATTCTCAATCTCAAATCCTCTTCCCACACTTCTATGCCTGGGCTCCTGCTGCATTCCCACCTGCGCCACCTCCGGTTATGACATCTCAAGGGGATGGTGCTGGTGTGCGACCGATGAGTCCGATAACCTATCAGCTCGCAATGCCGAATGGTCAACGACTTTGGGAGACGCCGTTTGTGCCGTTTAGTGCTGAACCGGAGGAGGACCCGGCCGCGATGGCTGCGTTGAACGAGTTGGGATTCGAGTTTGTTAATCGGCATTATTTGGGTGTTGGTGTTGGTGGTGTGAGTGGAGGTGGGGAAGGGGAGAGTGAGGTGGATGTGGATATGGAGTGGAGAGGGAGAGATGGGTGGGAGGATATTGGTGGGGAGGTTGTGAGAGAGGAAGAGTTTGTGAATTGGTTTGGGGGGCAAAGTGAGAATTGAGCGCGGACGGATGTGTTGGGTGTGGTGTGTGGGTGATGTTGGTGATGTTCTCGACTCTTTTATGCCTGTCTCTTCCCTCCCTTATCGTTCCTTTTTTATCTTTTTATTCTTCCGTCTTCTGATTTGTTCCTTTCTCCCCCGCTGGCTAGGTTTCGTTTTCGCTGCTTGTTGAACGAACTGTCCGCTGATGCGAAGATGGACCCCTTTGGTGGTTCCGGAGGTCAGCAATTATGCTCCCTGCCTTTTGTTCTCTTTCCTCGACCTGTACTTGTACGCGCTAGACCGTCTCTGTGGTCGAGCTGGACTCTTTTTTCATTCTTTCTATTGCTTGCCGACTTGGATACCCAGATAGCAACTGATGGGATCTCGGTCGAGCGAGGCTCTCTTATGCCTTTTCCAACTTTCTGTGAGCTGGACCCTCTCCTCCTGTATTCCTTCATCTTCTTGCTGGTCTCGGACCCTTCAGTCTTTATGACCGTCCTCTTCCCCTCCTCCCCCCCCCGTTTAGTCCGTTATGGACCCTCTGCCCCTCCAGCTTTGGTAGCAGATCCCTTTCAGTGATCTTGCTTGATTCGATCGCGTTTTGATCGCGTCTGATATATTTATTGATCTCATTCTACTTATGTTAGAAACGTTATGATTTTATAGGTAAGTAGTGTACAGTACAGTAGTTTCGCGTGCTCACGCCCCGTAGTGAAAGTATTTCAGTTGTTACGATTATTTGTCTACAATATAAAAAAAGCTAATATGTATTGCTGGTGTGATTTTGAGAATCCATCATAAACGAGGAGAAAAAAGGTTACAGTATCAAGCACTAGTCGTAGAATCAGCCTCCCATTTCACAACTTGCTGCTCGTCAAAATGACCCTTCTCGGCCTCGGTTATGTTTGGCCCGTGTCCAATGACAGTGACAAGCTCGATCACGCCGGTAGGTATGATCGCACCAGTATCGATGCCGTTGAATTGGTTCCGGACTTGGACGAGTCGCTTGATGCCTTCCGGTGTAAAGTTTGTACAGTCGGTCAGGTACAAGACGGATAAATTCGGACAGCCAAACGCGATGGGGTTATTGGCGCCGTTCTGGTGTTGTGTGCTTGTTCCTGCGCCTTGACCAGAATGTAAAGGCGAACGCATCATCTCCAATACGGAATCGTCAAACCCGGGACAAGAGTCCAGGTTGAGTCTGCGACCGCCCCAAGTACGAATGAGAGAGATCAAGTGAGAGGGGTGGGTGATGTTACGAAGGGTCAGAGAGAAGGTGTTTGGGATTGTGGCTGTGGAGGTGGTTGTGTCATTCGGATTGTTAGCGGGGGTGGAAGGGAAAGTACAAGATTCGATGCGGATGGAATAGAGATCGCCGAGGAACGTGTGTCGGAAAAAGTGAGAAAGGAATGGGAAGGGTGTTTGTGCGAGAGTGAGCATTTGGAGAGCGAAGGGGTAGATAAGGGGTATGGATGTATTTTCGAAGGTGGGGGTGGGGGTGGTGTCGAAGGAAACGTTGGAGAGGGTGAGCATGCGGAGGTCGGAGAGGGCGTGGACGTTGAGACGTGAGAGGGCAGAGGCGAAGGGGATGGGACGTGAAGTGAGGTTGCGGATGATGAGGGATCGGAGGGTGTTGAAGGCGGATGCCCACCAACGTGCGTGGTTTATTGCTAGGAAGCCAAAATTAGGACCATCGATTAGGAGGGTGTAGAGTGCGGGGCAGTGGAATGGTTCTGTAGGGATGGGCTGTGCGTGCGCGACGGGGTTGATGCCATCGTCAATGTCGCACTCCAGTTTGAGTTGTGTGAGATAAGGGGCATCGCCGACAAAATCGTGTCGCAGAGACGGGAGAGAGGAGGATCTGGACACGCGGATGAAGAGATACTGACACCGCGAGAGGTGTGGTTTGAGGGCCTCTATCGCAGTACGTACGCGTTCCCTTTCGTATGGATCGTGTTCAGCAGGGAAATTGCGGCGGGTGATGTAGACTTCGATGGGGAGTGATTGGGAGTAGCGGAGAAAGTCGCAGAGATCTGTGGCATTTGTTGGTGGATCGTCGACGAAAAAGACGGGTCTAGTCCAGTACTCGGGGATGGTGGCAAGGACGGCACGCCAGCGCGGCAGGACGGCAGCTAGCGCAAAGGGAAAGAGGGCGGGGTCGGCTTGAAGGAAGGCCTCGGTTGGGCCCCAGGCGACGTGGGGCGTGCCGATGCGGCGGCATGTCATGCAGTTTGTGTCTCTGGGGGAGCATATGGTGTAGCTGGAGGTGAATACGAGGCGGAAGATGGCGAGGAGCAACTCCGCGGGGAGATCGTGGACGGTGGCTGCCAAGGACATTATCGAATATACCAAGATCCACCGGCCTTTTCCCAGTCACACACTCCCGTTCTTCCACTCGTCTTTGCTATTTTCAACCCGCGCGGCCGGCGGTGATCTACATCTATATGTCCGCTTCTTCCACTCTCCACCACAATCTTCGTCCTTTCTTTCTTTCCAGCTCTCAGCATGTCCGTCCACTGCCACGGTCTTGTCTCTCGTGTAAGTTCCTTGTTGCGTGCTTGACCCCTATCTTACCCCCACAACATTCAGCATCCCTCGGTCTGCAGACGTAGAATATCCCATGTAAAACTCTCAAATCCCTATCCCTCGCTCGCAGACTCCCCACCGGCTACAGTCCATGCAAAATCCTTCCCAACGGAACTTCTGCTGATCATATTCTCCTTCGTCTTCGACGATCTCGCCACACTCTGTGTTGATTCCCACGAAGCGCACAAGGAATGTGCTGTCTGCAACAGTCCTGCCAACAACGGCCAGAAACATGTCGTCTGGGAATGGCAGGACGACGTACTGTCCCATGCCCTGTTCCCTTACTCTCTGGCTGCTGTCTGTCGACGGTGGAGAGATATCATGGCCAGTGTGCCACAATTCTGGACGCGGCTGATCATCTTCCTCGACGGACCCCTCGTTGATTTTCGTTCCCACCTCAAGTGGTCGGGTAAACTGCCAATTGAGGTTTACGTCCTCCGCCGACGCCACAACACTTCTCTCGGCATCGACAAGTCGGAACAAGCACGAAGTAAACGAGTATTTGAAGCGATCAAACCACACCTGCATCGCTGTCATATTCTCCGCTTCTCCCTACTCCAGAGTACCTCGCTACCTTCCCTCCTTTTTGACTTTGCTGGAGTCAATGCGCCACTTTTGACAGATCTGCGGTTGGAGTGCGAGATTGACGACCAGAGGGATTATCCCGATGTTCGTGTGCCGCTACACAAGTCTCTACACTCCTCTATGCAATTTCAGTGCCCTGCGCTGACCGCTGTCTCGCTTAATGGCCGAAATTTCCGGGATTTGTCTTTGGCTGTTCGACATGGCTATGACTTTTGGCTTCCCGTCTTGCAACATATCGAAAAGTTCACCGTGGCGCATTACTCGGCTGGTATACCTCAGACGTACGAAATCACGCTATACAACCTACTTCAAGTCATCAGACGGGAGTGTATGCCCCGACTCACCTTTCTCAAACTCGTAGACCTTGACATTCGACTTACGAGCACCAAAACCGTACCCACCCTAGTCGATGTCACAGCGCTTAATATACACCTCGAAGAACTCGACTCGGAAGTGATCAGACAATTCTGTGCGTCTATTGATGTTGTACACGACCTCGAGTCGTTTCACGTCATTAGATCGTCGATACCAGAAGGATGGGATATCCCGGATACATGTGACTTGGTGCTGGAAGAGGTGAATGATCTACGTGGGATCAATTCGCCCGTGATGGAATGGATTGGGAATAGGTTGGTGTTTACGGGGTGTAATGGGTTCAATGACGAGTTTTTGAGGATGTTGAGGAGTTGTGGGAGAGTGCCGTTCCGGATGTATGGGTCTTGCGGTGACGGTGGTGGTGATGATGGTTCTTATAACGCGCTGGTGGAAACGACGACGGCGCCGGCCGCCACCTCATTCGTGTTCAACTGTTCAAATTTGCAAGAGATTTATTTGAATGACTGTATTAACTATTCGATCGCGGAGTTGAAGAAGGTAATTGCGGCGAGGAATGCGGGGTTGGTGCCGCTTGGGAGGAAGGCGACGGAGAGTGATGGGCCACCGTGTATATTGGAGCTGTATGTGACTGGGATTGGACCCGAGTTGTCTTTGGAGGATAAGGCGTGGTTTGAGCAGCGGTTGCCGATTTTCTATTGGGAGACTAGGCCGAGAGAGGTTGGGTCGGGTGACTGAAGTTTGATGGACAATTGTTGTTGTAGGCATATGATTTGTATCTGATGATCTGAATAGAATAGATATTGTTCTCACATGCATATGCGTATATCATATCCGCTTTTGATCAATGAAATGAAATCCATTTAGGCCCAATTATTAAGCTTTGTCCCTTGGTATAGTCATTACAGGTCGTCAACGGGGAGAGTATGCGGGGATGGAGTAGAGCCCGGGGAACAATGTACAAAAGCAACACATTGCATAGAGAATATAACAACAACACAATAACACGGGGCATAATATGTCAGAGGGGGTAGTAATAACGGTCGTAGCCATGAGGGAGTATCGAGTTCTGGTGGAAGGGAATGCGGGCCTCGTGAGCCCTGATGACTATGCCCCACGAGAGGCGTAGCCTGAGTTTGGCACAGAGCCAAATTACTCCCGGTAGGGAGAATCCTGTATCGGCGAGGTATTCCATCGGAACACCCCACCCAAGGAGCTCGAGCAAGAGGTCAACGCATCTGTCCACTTGCTCACGATTACCTGAGCCAAAGTCAGTAACATAAAGCCAAGTATAATAGAATGTACGCACAGACTACGCCAGGACGGGCAGTGATGGGGGGACGGCTATAGAGGACCTCTGGACGGACGACCAGAGGCCTTGGAGGGTAATAATGATAAGGTGATGACGCTAATCAGATTGTGTCAGCAAGGTGGCGCAGAGGGGGGAGCAAAGTGGGAACGGACTATAAGCTCGTTGATGCGCCACTGCGCCATTCCTCCCGCCGTTTTGCACAACAGACTGTTGGCCCCGGCGACCGCCCCGCCTTGCACGGCGCACTGGCCCAACGGCCTCAGCAGTACCAACGGCGGTGACCGCAGCGTTCTCCCGACGAACAGCACGGCTCCTCCACAACCTTGGAGGCACGTCGTGGACGGCAGTGTCGCGTGCTGATTGTGAAGGTGAGGTGGATTCGTGGGAGGACGGGGCGATATTATGGGAGGGAAACATTGGTGGGATGGGTTGGGCGGGGGCCTTCGCACGGGCTGAAGACCTTATAAAACTCATTGCGCCACACTTACCTATGTTGGCAGTGGAGGGTAGACTGTCCGTTGCTATCGTCTGTAGCGTCAACGAGCGACCTGCTAGTACCCGAGCGAGCGTAGACGTACTCCTACGATCTCCCTCCTCATCGTTGTATACTTAATTTCAAAAAATATATTCTTTCATTTTCATACTTCATCTCTCTACCTCCCACCACCACCATCTCCCACCCAGCCATGCGCTTCCGCACCCTCGAAATCCGATGGCACGACTCAAAACCCATCTCAACCTGCGACTTTCAGCCAGTACCTTTCAAGCGTGCGCGTCCACCCGCAGGGAACGATGACAGGTTCACGGGGCACTCCTATCGGTTGGCGACAGGCGGTGAGGACAACCATGTCCGCGTACGTCTCACACTTTTTTCTCGCCATTTCTGCCTGTCTTGTGAACTCGGGAATGGGCTTGAATAGGTCTGGATGGTACATCCCAACATTCGCCCTACGTCTCTCGTCAAGGACGACCCGAACCCCGCCGCGCCGCGCCCTCCCCGAATAGAGTACCTCTCCACCCTCAGCCGACATTCTGCCGCTGTCAATGTCGTCCGATTCTCTCCCAATGGTGCGTGTTTCTTTTGTGTGTCTGTTGCTCGAGATTTTAATTTTGGAGAATAGGAGAGCTCATTGCTTCAGCTGGAGATGGTGCGTGCTAACGCCCCCTTCCCCCCCCCTCTTTTGATATTCTCGTGAGACGCGCATGTTCTCAATGTTTTTGTAGATGGTATGATTATTATATGGGGCCAGTCTACGAATCCGCAATCTGGTGCCTATGGAAGCGATATTCCACCGGACGAATTGCAGATGGATAAAGAGTTTTGGAAACCACGGACAACCTTCCGGTGCGCGTCTATCTATTATTTTTTTTCTGCATGAAAACTAAAACTAGGACAGTTGTACGACTATGCAAGTCTACGATCTCGCATGGAGTCCTACAGGAGAGTACATCATTGCCGGCAGCACGGATAACACAGCACGCGTCTTTGCCTCGGTCGATGGTTCGTGTCCAATTTCCACGGTTGACATTTAGCTCGATCAATCTCACATACGTACATAGGAAAATGCGTCTGCGAAATCGCTGAACATTCTCATTTCGTCCAAGGTGTTGCCTGGGATCCCCTAAACGAATACATCGCCACCCAAAGCAGTGACCGCTCCATGCACGTATACCGCATCTCAACAAAGAACGGTACATTCGAAGCCCACGCAGTCGGCCGCAATACAAGAATGCCCAACAGACACACTCGCACGCCAAGTGCACATGGTAGCACTGCAAATGCAACCCGTCCAAAAATGCTCCGTAGCGGATCCTGTGCTAGCGATGCCGAGTCTGCCGTCGACAAAGAGGATGCTGCACCACTCACGCCAGCGACATCTGTTGCGAGTACACCTTCCCTCGCGATGTTCCCTCCACCACCTGTCATTGATAAGGGTCCTTCTTCCCGCCGTTCATCAATTAGCGCTAGCTCCAATGCCCCTGGTTCTCCCCACTCATCTTTCCGGTATGGACGGTCACCCTCGCCGATGCCACCCTTACCGGCGATCAGGAGCTTGCCTCCATCTGCTTGGGCGAATGTCAAGCTATACGGAGATGAGAGCTATACCAACTTTTTCAGGAGATTGACATTCAGTCCTGATGGTGGCTTGTTACTTACCCCAGCGGGGCAATTTGAAGATCCTATAATAATCCCATCAAGCTTGTCCCATAGGGGTGGTTCTGCTCCCAAGGAAGAAGGGGGGACGACCCCCGCAAGAGGACGGAAGGGGAGACCGAGTGTCGTGACTGAGACTTTGTCCTCTTCGGCCGTTGCTGGGAGTGCGAGTGCGTCGACGTCGACGTCTTCGGTGTACATCTATTCGAGGGCGAATTTTGCGAGGCCGCCGATTGCGCAGTTGCCTGGACATAAGAAAGCGAGTGTTGCGGTTAGGTTTTCGCCGATTCTGTACGAACTCAGACCGAATGTCGAAAATGGGGAGAACCGGGAGTCTGTGGAAACTAAGACGGCTGCGTTGGAGAAGGGCAAGGAGGGTGCGTTGGATGTGGATGTTACTGGGCCGACTGTCATTGTCAGTCATGCTTCGGACACGCCTACGTCTGGTCAGTCGTCTGGGTCGTTGATGACTCCTCAACGGACTCCTGTGCAGAGTCAAGGGTCTGCTACATCTTCTATTGCCTCACCGTTGCCGCGTCTTGCACTTTCGACGGCGCAGTTGGAGGGGAGTAACGTGACGTTGCCTTCACCTGGGTTGTCGCCCATGGATTTGCGGCCGCCAACACCTGCTACTTCGAAACCTTCGACGCCCAGTGTGCATCAGACACAAGCGCAGGCTCAAGTGCATGGACATAGTCAATCACAGACTCAAGCACAGACTCAGAGTGGTTCAAGTGTGGTGACTCCGTCTGCGAATACCGCGTCGGTGTTTGCATTGCCTTATAGGATGATGTATGCCGTCGTGACTATGGACGCTGTCGCGATTTACGATACTCAGCAAACTGGACCTGTTTGTTTGTTGACGAAGTTGCATTATGATGAGTTCACCGATATGACATGGTACGTCTAACCCCCCCCCTCCCCTCCCATCCGGAATAGAGAACCAGGTTTTTGACATACCGTATTTACAGGTCACCAGATGGTCAAACGCTCTTGCTCTCCTCACGAGACGGGTATTGCACTATCGTTATCTTTGACGAGATCCTTCCGGCATCGCATATCCAACAACACGCACTGCAACTCCAATCCATCGCACATCAGAATTCCGTACCCCTAGTATCAAGTTCCGCAACGAGTACACCTGCGACATCGACTATCGGTCTCCCACATCTACATCTCACACCCTCATCTTCGTCATCTACGTCGAGTATACCAAAGAAACGGAGCGAACCTCCATTGACACCTGCTGCGAGTACAGACGGGGACAATGCTTCGTATTTCGGTGGTCATCAGATAGGCTCGGGGGGTGCCACCAACAGCACTGCTATTACCTCTGCTTCTACTACAGGTGCTGTTGCGGCTTCTTCGACTTCTGGTTCTGCCGCTGGAACTGGGAATTCGACGAAGGAAGGTCACAAGCGGCAAGCACCCGGCAATGCTGCCGATAGCTCAAACGTGCATGATAATGGAAATACGGGCAACACGGAACAACAGCCACCAAAGAAGAAGAGACGTGTTGCGCTTACGCGTGTCGGCGATCTGGATTCGTGATTGTGGATTGCAGATTGGGTTCTTTTTTTGGTCCTGTTTGACAAGTCTCGATGATCCCGTTTTCCCCCTTCCCACAACCAGAGTTTGTGGTGTTGCAACGTTTTCTTCTGGGCATATGATCGTGTGTGGATGTGATGGCCGTTCGATGACCGTTCGCTTGATCTGTTATTTTTGGTGCCCTGGTTTCCGCCTTGTTTATGATAATAAATGATGTGTCATATAACATTTTTCTTTATTTTTGTCCTTGGCCTTGTTCTATCCACGCCTCTTCCTTTGTTCTTCTCTTGGCTCTTTGTCCTCTTGACTTCCTTTATCCTCAATCCTTTCCTTTATCCCTTATCCTTTATCCCTTATCTCTATCAATCATCTTTATACTCCCCTTCACCGCGACTCCCCTCAAACCCCGTCCCAAACACTACATACATGATACATTATTGCCTCGTGTCGAAGCGTCCTTACCTTGTTTTATTGATTCTTAGTCTCAATCTCTTCCCCCGCGTACTCTATAAATAAGTAATCCCTCCCGACTAAGCAATTTTTGTACGATACATGATGCAAGTTCTGATTCATAATTCAATCTGTTTCTGATCTTCTCTTTTCTATCACATCGCCCTGCCCCTCTTGTTGCATGCCCACCGATGTTTCCATTCCCGAGAGCTCATTCATTTTGCCAATTCCGGCATGTAGTATGCCTTCCGAGATACTCCTGAGCACTACATCCTCGTGGTATGTTTCAAATGTATTCCCTGTGTCTCGGATCATAAAAAGGGTACAACAAGAAGCGAGAGATAACAAGGACAAAACAGGAAAACGACGCGCGTATGTATTCAAGAACCCAAGCACAGGGTTAAGCGGGCTATCGCAGAGCACTTGCACGGAGCGTATTTGTAGAACTGAGCAGATTATCCACTTCATAATCTGATTCCGTGCTATTCGTGTTCGTGCCCAGGACAATACCGACATCCTTGAGAGCTTTCTGGAGAATCTTGGTCAGGTGAGCCAAACCTGCTTGTTGTTCAGATAAAATCTACACGGGCGAGACATGAGGCACGTCAAATCATCGTAGTAAAAAAAGCAACCGCATACCTGGGTAAGCTGTGCCAATCCATCCTCATCCACAACTGCCCACTCTCCTGACCCAGTCCTCGCACGTTCCTTCGCAGCATTAACAGCCCCAAGAAGCGCCCACAACTCATTCAACTTCCCTTTCATCCTCCCCCTCCTCAACTCATCCTCCACCTCCTCCAACGTACTCCTCAACTGCTCCTCCTCTGGCCTAATCGACGAGCTCCGCACACTCGGAATCAACAAATGCAAATGCTGCACAAACCTCAACAACCGCTGCGTCAACTGCGTCTGTGCCACAGCTGCTTTCACCAACCGGGAAGAATTGGATAAGGTATGTTGAGTTGTGAGGGATTCAAGTCGCGATTTGAGGTCTTTGAGGTGTTGTTGGTGTTCTTCTGATTTTTTGTTTTGGGCTTCGACGCGTGTGCGGAGGTCGTCGAACCCGATTGCGAGTACGGGAACGTGGCATGTTGGGTCTGGGTTTTCGCGTACGGCTTTTTCCCAAAGAGCGTCGTTTTTGGCGTTGGCTGGGCGTGTGTAGAGGCTGACTTGGTTCGGGTTGACGAGGTTGTAGAAGTAATACTGTATAAACAAGAACGAACGACGTTAGTGTTTGGTGTGTGATAGAACGTAAGAGAGAAGTTGTAGTGCCTACTTGGAATCGACATTGAGGTGAGGCAGGGTTCCATGCATGATAGATTGCCTCAATCTTTTGCTGCAACTGAAGTGACTGCATCTGCGCATCGGCTTGCTGTTGCGCAGGCGTTAATGCCATCCGTGAGCCCAGCAGGCTACTCGAAGGTAGGGTAGACGCGTTCAACGCGTTCCCCGTCCCCGCGGTGCTTCCAAACAAACTACCTGTCGTTGGCTGCTGAGTCCTGTAGCCGAAGACACTCCCACCGGCCATACCTGCTTGTGTGTTCCCAAATAGACCAGGAGAGGGTTGAGCAGTCGTCGTACTGCCGAAGAGGCTTGGCTGCTGCTGCTGTGGTTGTTGTTGGGCCTGCGTGCTACCGAAAAGTCCAGACCCAATGGTTCCCGTATTGGCAGTCGATGAACCAAAGATACCACCAGGTCTGTTTCCGAATAGGGAGGGTTGCTGCTGCTGCTGCTGATTGGTATTTGTCGCGGAGGTGTTTCCAAACAAACTCGTCGTTGGCTGAGTGGCCGTGCCAGCAGTATTACCGAAAAGACTAGTCGTTGGTTGATTCGTGGAGGTGTTCCCAAACAACCCTCCACCGGTAGCAGGCTGGGCGGTGGTGTTTGACGTGTTCCCAAACAACCCTCCACCGGTGGCGGGCTGTGTTGTATTGGTCGTACTCCCAAACAGACCGCCGCCAGTCGCTGGCTGATTCGTATTCGTTCCCGTGTTGCCGAAAAGTCCTCCACTTGTGCCTGGCTGTGTTGTCGTCGCGGATGTGTTTCCAAACAACGAAGTCCCAGTTCCCGGCTGCTGCTGCTGGTTTTGAGTATTCCCAAAAATGCCTCCGCCAGTCGTTGAAGGTTGTGTCGTCGTATTTCCAAACAAACTCGGCGTGGTGCCCGTTTGCTGCTGCGTCTGCGTGTTCCCGAACATACCACCCCCCGTGTTAGGCGTACTTCCAAAGATACTCGTGCCACTCGTCCCGGCGGGCTGTGTTGGGTTATTTGCGGCACCGAATATACTCCCGCCTGTAGTGCCAGTCGCGTTCGTGTTGCCGAAGAGGGAAGGGGCTGGCTGGTTTTGCTGGGGGTTAGTGCCGGCGTTGCCGAAGAGCGACGTTGTTGGTTGGTTTGCCGGTTGAGTTGTGTTGCCAAAGATGCTAGTGGTTGGTTGTTGTTGAGTATTTCCAAAGATGCTTGTGCCAGCGGCTGGCGTGGTGTTTTGGGTATTACCAAACGCTCCGAAGCCAGACATCCCCTGGAAATCTCGATCAGTATACTCCACCTCAACTGATTGTTTCCATCCAGACATATGAACTCACAAAATTGACAAACAAACGCAATACAGATAATGAGACTAAAGATCGCTAGGTGGTCGCGACCGAGTAGTTGCCTGAACGCGTTCAGAGGATGAGAACCAGTGCAGACCATAGCCAACCTCATCGCGCTGCTTCTTGTGAGGCACGTGACCTCGCTTGGCGTCTAGCATTAATCAAACTTGACCATCTTGACGCTCTGCAAGCTTCAAGGTCCTCACAAGATCCAATAGGTTCATAGTGTAATTCAACTCAAAACAAGGACAGGGAACGCAATGATCACAACTCCGCAAAAGAAGTCACATCCCTTACAGCTTGGCCGCCCATAAACGTTCGAGACGAAAGCAAAGGCCAATGTAATGTTTCATATGCGCAGGGATCGACATGATGAACGCCGCGTAGGATGGTATGCATGGTCATATTACATACGATGTTTTGGTAGGGCATGAATACGGGACAGCAAGCTCAGAACTAGGGACAGATAATCAACAACTCGAAAGCAGAAACAATCGAGTTCCGACGTACCCTCAGGGGCTGGAAGAACCACTTGTTCTTGCCAGTTGTGTAGCGGTCCTCAAAGAGCTTCTTGATGGTCTTCTTGGCATCCTCTCGCTGCGAAGGCTCCTTGAAGGTATCGACAGTCACAGAACCCTTGAGACCCTCCAACTCAAGGGCATATCGTGTAGGGAACAGGTGCGAGTAGTTGACAACCTAACAAACGCGATCGCGCGTCAATATCCATCCCACCACACAATGTAAATGCAGACGCACTTTGATGAAAGGCTTCACTTTGCTCCTCGACGCCACCTTCTTCTGACCCATACGCCGTGTCACCTTGCGAGGGTAGCGCTCAACTCCAGCAACGATGGCATGGGGGTATGGCCTCTCTTTTGTGCCCTCATCCACCTGCTTGATGATAACGACCTTTTTGCCGGCCTGGCGGCCTTGGAGGACGATTGCGACCTGTTTCCGCGTGAATCCAATGTTCCCCTAACCAACAAAGTTGCTCCACTGCGCACCTTACCGGGCTTGTAAACTGGCAGAGGTTCAGTAAACTATCTGCTCAACATAAGGTCACATAAATCACATACCTTTGACCATCTTGACGTACGGCGACGAGCTCTTGATTTGCGCCTCTACGGGAAATAGTGAGTACCATGGGTTCGTCTAGACCGGAAATCTCCGAGGTGGCTTGTAGTTCATGCAATAAGGTTCACAACTTTCACCAAAGATGTTCGGCATTTCCCGATGCTGCTATTTCAGCTTGCATCGAATCACTGATCAGAATCACGTCCACATTGTCAGTATAGCGAACAGGAGGATGTTTTTCATGGTCGTGCACACTCTTTTTGATGGATGTCCACTAATAGTCTCCGCTCAAAATCCAACACTCTTCTGGTCCCAAGCTGGCCGTCGCTAGAATGAAACGCATCATGGTCACTCTCCCATGGACATCGTACGGATTTCAGTTACGTTCTAGAACGTGTAGCTTCCAAGCTGATGGCACCCTACGCTCAAACGCTCACCTACGGCCGCCTCCTGACAGACTTCTGGTTTCTATTTGGTATATTAACAACCTACAATGCCAAGCGATAGTACAAATGACACGAAATGACCAAAGAACACACACTGCCCGCTAGTTAAAACGTCAGTAGTCAATCTAAGGCATGACCCTGCAGCAAGGAATTTGACGTGTTATTCAAGCCGGAACACCCTCACCGCAACAGAAAGATTCGCTCAACAGAATGATAGACATCCGAATACGGCAGCAGAAACGCCGAGTCTAAAATTAGTGGCAGCTAACCCCAATGGAGGAGAAAACCGACCTCCTAGTGCAAGTCCGCAGTAGCACGCACCAGTGACCCTGTCACCGCCCATGCCAAAATAAATGTCAATACCCAAATTACATAGTTGCTAAGAGAAATTTTCTATGTGAATTGTCCAAGAACACGTTCCTGAGACAGGAGAGAACCTGGTATTATTTTGATAGTAGAAATTACACTGTGGAGGACCCATGATGAAGGAGTGAACCACGGGTAGTGTACGGCAAAAGAGTGGATCAGTAGGACAGAACAAGAACACAAAATCGAAGAGATATGGGATAGAGGGATATTTGACCAATCGTCGAGCGGGGGGTATGGGGGGGTATGAGTTCAAGCCATCGTAACATCTGGTCGTCCGAGGTCATATCATGGCAGACAAAAGCACCCTGACACGATCTCTACCCGAGGCGAAGACTTAAGCGTTAATATTGACTGTCGGAGCGTGGTCAATAAACGTATTGAAATGGTACCAGATAGTAACTTACTCGGCGAGCAGCCAATAGCGATGAGGCCATTGAAGTTGTTGTTCTCACAGCAAACGGGTTGGGCATTGCTACGAGATGTTAAGCAACCAGGATGTCGAAGCTGAAGAATGAAGCAAAGACTCACCAGCTGTTGCCACCAATGCCAACAACGGACAAGGGGCTGCAGGTAAGACCAACAGCAACATCAGGGTCGAGTACAATGCCTAGGAGCGAAGCAAGAGTGCTGGCAGCCTTGTCATTGGCATGGGTGACGCTGTTGCAGCATCGAACCTTCTCAACGTTGCAATTTCCATGGCTGCCACCAGGCTGGTTGGAAGGCTTGGGGTGCCTAGCACCTAAAGGCAGAATTAGGGGGGGCCAATCATCTATAGTTCTGATAAACTTACCAAAAGTACGCGAGCGACGAACGGGTGCACGAGGGGGAAGACCACGAGCAAGGCGAGAGGCGTTGGTCTCAGAGTGAGCAACTGCGTTAACGCTAACAGCCGCGAATGCGAGGAGAGAGAAGACGGTGGTGAACTTCATAGTGAAACTAGTGATGTTTTTTTAGCGAAGATGTGCGAAGGACGAAGGCCGCGACGAGAGGGCAAAGGAATGGACGGAAAGAATCCTGAAGGGATTGAAACAAGACACGTTCATGTTTTATACCAGATCGCGCATCGAAACCGGACAGCCGAAGATGGCGCGAGATGATTACGGGAACTTGTTTGGCTTCTTAATACTATACGTAAAGTATACTGTACCAAACCCTTTTCGTGCTTCTTACGCTCTCATCACTCCGTGTCCGACACCGAGGGCGCTCCTAATGGTTCTCCTCTCCCCATTGCTAAACCGGACATTCCAGGGAAAGCTGGTGGAAACCTACACGCATATGTCCACATTTTTGCGTGGTTCTTGAGAAAAAGCACAGACTGCGGGCCTGCGGGCCATGAGACATTAATAATTTAGAGACAAGAATGGAAAGGCTTCTCGCGGCATCCCTGAATCGTGAATCTTACTAAGGTGTCCGATTGTTAAATTGCCGTGAATGCCTGGCGGTTGTTGATGGCCATCGTCAAAAATAATAACAGGATTGCAGATATTAGAGTTGACTTTAGAAACCCGCAGCCTTACTTCCTTGAGGCTCTTTAAGCCTTTTGAATGATACCTTGTGAACCGCTGGAGCCGTACGTTTGATAAACTCCAATTTCCCACCGGCTAGCGCTCCACAGGGGAGCAAAACATGATACGACCTCGCTCGGTTCACAGTATCCCTTCCGCAAACGATCTTTAACAGTCAGCCGTCAACTACAATCTGCAATGAGGCAGTCCCAGGTTCTTTTGACAAACATACTGGAAACTAGACAGAGGATGGGCGGGAAAAAAGAATGAAACGACTCTAAAAGATCACTATCCACTTTATTGAAAACCCTTCCTAAACTCCATTACGGTTGAATTGGAATTCAGGGCTCAACTTCAAAGGCCGACCAAGCCGCCGTCAGATATACTTGATCACACATCGATCCCAGTTAACAGTCCCAGGACCTAAGTTATACTCCACTGCTTGCTCCACAAACTGCAGTTGGCCGGTTGCCAGCGTTTTCCCTGGACTGAATATACCTATTCAGGTTTTAACCATGAGTTGCGCGCTTGTGGTGTGATCGCGTGTTAACAGGACACATTGACACCATCGACGCACAGGAGTTGCTAAGGGAGAGTCATGAGTGGCGCCTTTGGACCCAGACCACCATCCAGACAATTTCCGCTCATTTCGTCCCTTGAAATTTTAAAGTTAAGCAATAAGGAGCCCGCACTGCGCGGGACGGTTGAAGGATAAATTATAAAGTACCACAACTGCAAAGAAACCTAAGTGCCAGCTCCGTTGCCTAGCAAAGGGGACTACCACATCCCCGGAGCTTCAAGCGCTGCCTGAGACATCTCGCATTTGGCACACACCCATACAAACTTGTTCGCTGGAAGCCACAAATCAAGTCTGATTGTAGAGGAGAAAGAGCGGACATAGATGCCAGCACGGAGAGTGAGATAGTGTTTTGGATGCCCACGTTTCAAAGATCAAACCATTTCTTATTCTCCGCCACCGGCCTCCGAGCTAGAAGTAGAAGATGGACGGGCTAGCATGTGAAGGTGAGTAAACTCATGTGATAGCAGATTGGCCGACGTTTTCTTGAATACTGAAGTGCCATATCTTCGGTCACCAAAGTGCCAGCGGAAGACTTGAAACCAGAAGCACAGGTTAGGCCTTGCGTCTAGCAGTCACTGTCAGTGGGAAGCAAGATGAATGCTCAGGGAGGGTTGCGTTTATGTGATCGTTGCCACGTGATTTTGATTGGTCATCAAGATCCAGAAGTCCAGACTCCAGAGAAAGTTGTGCAGCAGCCGTCAACTTGCGTTCTCTCTCCTCTTGCACTTGCTTATCACACCATTTCAAGAAGATATGGTATTAAAACACGTTGTCTTAGATGTATATATTGCGTCTCTAAACGTAACGCCTAGGCGTCTTTGCACTTTTGCTCGGAATGCAACAACCTACTCTATCCTAAAGCCGACCAACAACGCAGGATCATGGTCTATGCATGCCGTATCTGCAACTACGACGAAATCGGAGAGAACAAATGCGTGTATAGGAACGATCTTTTGACCGTCACGAAGTAGCCTTCTCGACCTATTACACTTTGACAAAACCTTTGACACAACCACAGAGAGCAAGTCGGTGTAACGACGGATCTTGGCGCAGACCCTACCCTTGTGAGCGGCTCTTGCCTTGTTTTCTTTAATGTCAGAGTCTGATCGTTTCTGGCTAAAGGCACATTCCAATATTCCCTGTCCACGGTGCGGGCACGACGAGTGCGTAAATGGGTGTTCTTTGTCCTGTCTTTCAAGCTGACCTTTTATCACGTCGCTAGTGCCGTCTTCTACCAGGATCAGTCGAAACGAAAAGAAACAAGAATGATTCTATTCTTCGTCTGCACGAAGTGTGACTACGCTTTCAGTGACCCTTCACTAGACAACCGACCCGAGACGGACGAGACATAGCGCCAGCCTATACAGCATGTCCCTCCCCCTTTCGTAAATAGGTTTTACGAACATCCGGCACTGATGTTGGACATTGCTCGCCAAGTCCTCCAGAATGAAGGTCCATCTCTAATTACCACCAATGTAGTCTCGGTCTGGGCCTTCAAGGGTTCAGGTTCTTTTCTTCTTAACCTCAGGAACAGATAACAATATACCTCTATTTTTGCAACTCCATGCGGGGTCATCTTGGCAAGACGTTGGACAGCTCAGGCACCGAGAGATGGCATTTACGAGGGACTTGATTCAACGCCACCATTCTGTTCACACCCAACTGTCTCAACGATCTCCATTATGCAAGCCTCTTACACGCTCATTGCCCGTTTTCAAGCCTTGACTCCAAAGAACCTCAATGTTGAATCTTGCCACATTGAGACCGAGACACCCTCGGCCGCCTCAGAGGTGTCATGTTACACAGATGTTCCTGAATTATGAAAGACCGGGATAGAAATGACATCCAAGTCGCATCCCCCATCCAGGCCATGCGAGAGCCATACTCCGCTCTTCAGCCAAAAAGGTCACACAACTCCGTACGATTTATCACATTTCCCACAAACACGACATGGGTGGTCCTCGTACAGTTCTCCAAGTCCGAAAGTAGTTGAGATACTTATCTCCAAACTCACGTGGGCAGAGCGACTTCTCCCCCTGTCTCGCCTCCAAGGACGCCATTGCGTGCCAACAAAACGGTATCACAAGGATCACCGCCATCCCTAATCCATGACTGCACAGTACCGCTGATTTACCAATTCCCCAGATCACTGGGATCCAGCATGCTTCCAATCTCCATATTATTATTAGGGATTGATAGAAGAATATCCTAAACCCACCTTCAATCCAACCACTTCAGTTCCCCCCGGAAATATCAAAAGCTGCACATAAGAAGCACCCTCTTCTTCCTACTGCCACTCCGTGTTATCGGAATCTTCTTCCGTTGCTAATCATCACCCTGAACGAACGTAAGCACTTACCTTTGCTTCTATTCCCTTATTATAAGCCCCGAAGAACCACCACGATATAATGTGTCAATGCTTATGTCGATCCATCTGGCCTTTGTGGTATGTCATCTGTGTGTCGTTGCCACGGCTCGCGCTCTAGACCAGGTGTGATGAGGATATATAGAGTCCGGGAACTCGGGATAAATCAGTCGACCCTTGGGAAAATAGGCGTGCACATCAGAATGGTAAGGGTGAATGTGACGGCGCACCAATAACGCAACAATAGTCAACGTATCAGTCTCTGACAGTTGAACGGCGCTGAGCGTTCCCTCACGATCAACGCGGGAGTCGGGTTAAGTTGAATAATTTTCATGAAAAGTCTCCGATATGGAGAATACAGCCCTATTTTCGGGCACTGTCTTTCACCGCACTGTGAGCGGCTGTAAAATGGACATCGTTGTTGTAACATAAGTAACCAGTAATTCTTTGTCGCAAGAGAAGTGCTCGCTTGTCGTCCATCGGTCCGAAGATTCCCCTTCTCGTTCTCGCGCCATCGTTCCGACCAGCGAAAACATCTATTAATTGTATATATCTAGTTCAAGGTCCTCATAGGTCCGAAAGCCCAACAAGAAAATTGCAGTAAGTGATTATGGTACAGAGGTGGATGGGTGTTGATGCATTGATGCATGGTGGTCCTGATGCTGATGGTAGCAGAGGGTAGCAGTTCCGGGGTGTGATCGATCATACACATTGAGAGCCTGTTCTTCTAACAACGAAATAGCGGGCAATGACAACAAAGACGGCGCTGGACATCATACATATCTATATAGAATTATCAGGTTAAAAGAATAACAATGGATATAAAGGCACTTACACCAGCGAATAGTATTGGGCGTCTTAGTAAATAAGGGTGATCGTCAGCTCGCTGCCATCATTAGGACAAGGATAAAGAGGTCACTCACCCCCAGTTATAGTTGCTCGTGAGAAGGGCGCCGGCAATCGGCGTCGCTTAAAGGTCGCGCAGATGAGAAAGGTAAAAAGGCGCTGTCAGAGTGTGGAACATCACATACCGAAAAGTGCAATAATCCCTGAATCGAAGTCAACAATAGTTCTGATCGACCAGTTCTCCCAGGATTGGGCTCACCAGATGATGCGAAGGCGATCCCCATTCGGGCACCAATTTCTTCAACTGACTCTGCTAGGGAAGCTTACACCGAAGATGAGGGGTTTTGGCTTGACACTCGTGGCAAGGACGTACCAATCATTGGAGGAACCAGTGCTACATCTATTCGGGGCGTTAGGGCGAATATTCCTGGTGAGTACGCGAATAAACACGTACTTGCGCCAGAAACGAATCCAAACGAGATGGAGAATAGGATATATCCTGTCTCTGTATTGACTGCAGAGAGACAGAAGATATTGACGCTCAAGATGAACGCGAATACGATGTTAATATTAATAACTCCTAGTTTGGGACAGAGCAACGGAACCAATGTCCGGCCAAAAACGGAGGATCCGCTTATGATAGATAGCTATGAAATCATTCGGATTAGAGGAAAGAAAGAGCCTGTTTCCTGCATTAAACTCACATAATAGAAGGACGTGTGTCTATCAATTCCATGCAAGGCTGCACTCAGCTGGATGAAGAACTGAGGGAAGAACATGCCGAAGTTCGACAGCATCGCTCTAATAAACCAGTTAAAGACCTACAGTGGTTCGCCTTTTGGTTGAGTTACTCACGAAACCACCATGAGGCCATATGCCGGGTCGCGAAATAGCTTTTTCAAGGATACGGCTGGGGTTGTCGAAGGCTTGGAGATTCGTTTCGCTCGCATCATGAAATTCGCCAAGATGAAGCATATGCTGTTGATGCCTGCGCTGATACGGACGCCATTATGAAAGCCAATTTTCGAATGGAAAAAGTGGTTGAGGAGAATCGGATGCAGGGTAGCACCTAATGATGATACCGGGCTGAGCGGTCATTGATATGCCCCATCGGATGAGGTGAAACGAACAAACCTGAAGCTGTCCCAGCGGCAACAATTCCCATCGCCAAAGCACGGTGGTGTTTGAAGTGATGGGATACAACTCCCAAACCTGTGTTGCAGTTCAAAAAATGCAAGGGGCGACGAGCGGCGGGAGGATTGACGCACAAGGAATGTATACGATACCTGAAGCGAGTCCGGATCCAAATCCATGCGATAAGAGCACCTGTGAAGAGTTCAGTCGACTTATTGTACTAAAGACTGATAGACACACCTGATACCACTGGTTCTCTTTGCTCAGTGAGAGCATGAAGACTTATTTTTGTTAGCTTACAGCAAAGGCAGGATGGAGCGAGCTCACATGAGAACGCGTGCAGGGCAGTTCCTACAACCATCATGGGGCGGCTATGACATACAGGTCGATGAAGTGGGGAACCAACAACCGGTGGGGAACGCACAAGTAGCCCCGATCAAACAGCCTTCCCGTCAGGATACCCACCGAAAATACAAGGCATAATTGGACACCGCCAATCCAGCTGTCCGGTCATAAGAGCGCGGTAGGCATATATAGGAAGGGGAACAGACGCACCCTATCTGAGTGGGTGAAAATTTCGTTAAATAGTATCGGACATAATAGTCTAGCAGCAAACTTGAGCAGTCGTGGACGGATGGGAAAATTCGTCAATACTGCAGCATCCCGTCAATTTTGAGGCGCATTATCTTGAATTGAACTGAGGCTCACCCTTGATAGGCCCCGAACGAAAGAGTATAACTAAAAATATTAGTATGCACATCTCCCAGCAGTATCAAAGGGACATACCCAAAGGTCGAAACTTGCATCAGAAAGCTGCCAAGAAGGCCAATAATGAGAATGTCGACAAAACGCCTAAAGGAATGGGCTTACGCGCCAGCCAAGGTCAACCATGCTTGTAGTCTCCCTTCCTGCAGCTCGTCTTCATGGTTAGTAGTGTCCCCCGCCGGTGATGTTTTCTCGAAGCCGTTTTCAATGCTCATGATGTCATTGCTTGATGTGTATGATCGGCATGACATTGAGGGCAAGTAGGCAGTACCAGACCGACGAAAAAAAATCGTCTTGAGGAAAAAAGAGTAGGAGAACGGAGACACGCCGGCAGTGCCTGTCGCTATAAGTACGGAGGCACAGATTGTGATCTGCAGGACAGGGACGGGGAGATTTCTTGGAAACTCTATCGAGGAAGGGTCCGGTCCTGAGGCCTCAGATCTAGGATCAGGCTGTCACAAGCCCCGAAACGGCAAAATACGCGGATTACCTTCTACTCATACCCCATTTACAACGAGGGGTGCCCGATATCGCATCCATTCAAAACCCATCGATGACCACGAGCCGAGTAATGGACGCCCGTTGATTCATGACTGCCATGCACATACTGCAGTACGGCTTTAATCACCGGCCTTCTTCGTGCGAGTCGGTTGGACGCGGTGGGATCCCGAACAGGAGAGATTTCAATCAATTGGTCCAGCATCCTACTTTGGTTCCCACAGTTGGACTCCGCTTCCGCAGGGTGCGACTCGGACGAAGCAAATTGAATTGCTGTAACAATTGGCTTTTCACACCTCGCAACCGAAATCCTTGCAAAAACTCACTGCAAACTCATTCTGTCACCGTGATTGTCGACCAGAGTCAAATCTTTCAGTCACCTAGTATATCTGTCACATGACACTGCAACTCGACATGTCTTCCCGACCTGTTCGCAGGAAGGTCAACTGGTCTTAACTCTCTCCCACTGTGGGTAAAACGACCAGGAACGGGAACCACATTTAATCTGGTCTTCTCGTAGCCTTCATTGCTGATACCCGCAATTTTCCCTTAACCATTCTGCCGAGCCTGGGGTATTACCACTGGAAGGCTGATCTCTGTTAATTGTCGCTACGTTCCACACCTGGATTAGAATGGCAACACACATTAAGAGTGGGAGCTCCGATGCCGAGGCCAAATATTCGGATCCCAAAACACTTGACGACGCCTGCTTGGAAAAAGCCTCAGTGGAAACGCAACTCGATTCCCCCGATCCTGTATCCACATGCCCTGATGGTGGATGGCGGGCGTGGTCTGTAGTTGTTGGCGTGTCAGTGATTCCTTCCCTTGGCCTATTGCTGTAGTTCACGGCGAGGCACTTTAGATGGATTACACAATTCGTTGCTTTCGGGTGAGTATGACCACCCTCTCGGTGGCCCTAGCTAATCCCAATCAGTTATATAAACTCGTTTGGGGTCTATAATGGTAGAGAACATGTTACACATTGTGTTTGCATTCCTCACATTCCTTAGACTTCTACGTTCGCGAGTACCTCACGAATTTTGAGTCCTCTCAGATCAGGTATGTATTTCGGCTATGGAATTACAACCCTTGCTGAGTGCCGGTTTCGATTGGCCCGAAACAGTTGGATAGGCAGCGTTCAGCTGTTCTTCCTATTGTCTTCTGGACTCGTCTCAGGCAGAGCTTTCGACGCTGGATATTTGTTAGTAGTTATTCCCAACCTCTCGTGCGACGAAACTGTAACAGACCACGGTCAACAGTTTCCAGGTGATGCTGGGTGGATCTATTTTGTTTATTTTCTGCCTCTTCATGCTGTCCATTACGCAACCTGAGCAATACTACCAGGTGAACTCTCCGGGTCGTTGTACGTGCTGTATCAGAGCTTATTTCTTTCAGGTCTTTCTGGCCCATGGTTTAGGTGCTGGATTCGCCGCGGGTGTGACTTATGTTCCAGGGATGGCCGTCCTCTCTCACTGGTTTCAGAAGCGTCGACCATTGGCATTTGGCATCGTTACCTCTGTGCGTGTGTCACTCACATACCTTGATCGAGAATTACCAACACATTTTTGCCCAGGGCTCAGCTATCGGAGGGTTTGTTCACCCAATCATGCTCAACGCATGGTTTCACGGCGCCCTGGGCTTCCACACAGGTGTACGAGTCAGTGCTGGTCTCAACGCGGGTCTCCTAGCCATCGCCTTGCTTCTCGTCAGGACAAGATTGCCGCCGAGCCACGTGCCACAAAATACCCTGACAAGCATGAAGACATTTATGCGAGACCCTCCTTATCTAGCAACGGTTTTTGGGTAAGCTCTCAATATGATATCCGGGCGTGTTCACAAACCTCGTCTCTCGAAAGAACGATGTTGACTTTAGCGGGCCTGTATTATCCATTCTTCTTCATCCAGCTGAATGCGATCAAAAATGGCCTCAACCCAACGCTGGCGTTTTACACAGTCCGTCGTGAAAGTATCACTTTAATGATATGCCTCCTCACTTCAAACGAAGGTAGCGATGGTGAACGGGGCTAGCGCTGTCGGAAGACTGGTTTCTAACCTTCTCATACGCCCATTTGGAGCGTTCAATGTCGTCATTGTTTGTGTCCTCACGAATGCTTTGCTGATCTTCTGTACCCTTGCTGTTAAGAACGTTGCAGGTACAGTGGCCTTCAGCCTCTTCTTTGGCTTCTTCTCCGGAGCCTGTAGGATAACCTCGCAATTTCCCTTGAGGCACAGATTCTGAAGGTTTTCCCGCAGATGCTGGGATGCTGGCGCCCATGGTCAGTTCCCTAGCCGAAAATGACAAGGAGATAGGAGCACGTATGGGCATATGCTTTACATTTACTGGTATGCACCACTGTTTCGGTTTAGTCGTGCATGAATCCATGTCGTTTCAGGTTTAGGTGGCCTCGTAGGTACTCCGATTGCGGGGGCTCTTCTTTCGTCACGATTCCTATGGTGGAGACCGATCCTCTTTGCGGGATTGTGTGTTTTCAGCGGTGGTTTGTGCTTCTGTACTACCCGGTTCTTAATGGCCCGAAGGAGAGGGACACAAAGGGTTTAACCTAATGATTGAGTGCAACCCTCGTGGTTTCATGATCTAGGCGAACCGGTTGATTTGGGTGATTTCAAGTTCTGGTTTACGAGAGAATTCCCTCATGTTGTGTTTGACACTCCGCGACGAACGAGGCTACTTCCATATTAAAACGATGCGTGATAGAAACCGGCTGCCGTCCAGTTGGACAGGCGTTCATATGATGCACTTAAGTCCGCGGCATAGGCTGGCAAAAATGACAGTTCTCGGAAGACAAAGTATCTTTCTCCTTCGGGCAGGTTGAGGGCTATCCTCGAAATGCCGATATCGCCGTGTTTCCTTTGGGGACGGAGTGAGAACAGGAGCAAGAAATAAGATTTTCAAAAGGAGCACTATCATTTTCTGGATCTACGGCAGGTACCCCGAACCATTTTATACCCCATGGGCTTGTCCAACCCTAAGGTTAAGATTGGAAGGCAAAGGGACCATCACCCTCCGACATCTTTATTTTAAATGGGTTTGTGGCCTAGAACCAGTCTTCTTGAAGTCCGGCCATTAGCTGAGCCTATCGTCGTACCCGACAACGGATGGGAAGGATTAATTATTTAAACATGCCCTATTTTTTGCGGTGCTGAACCACAACTCCAGCACCAGACTCCTCCCAGCGGCCTTGCCGTAAATATAAGAGAACATCATGCTGATGTCTGATGTCTTGCAAGCCATTCAACAGTATTCTTGAAGTTGATGGTCCCTGCACATCACTGGAGATAAGTATAAAACCCCCCACCTTGTGTTCGACCCTGCACACTTGCCCTTGAGTTCAACTTAATTTTGATACACACATGTCGCGCCAATCAATGCAGTATCTCGTACCTCTGCGCACACCAATATCCGCTGAGTTGTGAGGTAACAAGAAGCGCGCCGTTATATCAAGTACCGAGCCTCTCGCGAATTGTGGCTTGGGGCTCATCTTCATTGATGAGCTTGCGCGGTCCCAGCATTGAATATTAATTCCCGGTGAGGTTCCAGTGACTTTTGAGATCGAAGTGCAGCTCCTCCTTGTTTAGTCTGGATTGCCTGTCATGTATCGTAAGTGGGTGCATATTATTTTTAGTTGAGCCCGTTGGCCAGTTTTTCAAATGGCCGCGGGTGTTGCCGGTCGTAGCGTCGAGCACAAGAGGCGGTTCATGGGACCGAATAGGTTCTATGCTAGCCAAGATGATAGACAGATCGGTGTCCCAGACGAGTATGCCTCAGAAAGGGCATTCTTGTCTGCTTGTGTATCTACGTTAAGTTCGGGCAGGACATGAAGTAACACTTCGGACCTTGAAGGCAAGCACCACAGGAGACGTGGTGATTTCGATGTGCGATATGCATCAATTAAACTCCAAAAATAATGCATGACAAGGGAACCACATGGCCGACTAGGACCTGAATGCCGATGATGAGTTTGATTTGTGCTCATGGCAATGATGCCTCCGGCAAGTAGGTTATGGCCCATGAAGGTTTGGGCTTGATATTTCCTCTCTCTAAGGACAAAAGCATTTGTGTATAGAGTAAAGGAAGAGATTTGGAGAGGTTAATAGTGTCAATCAGAGGTCGGGCAGAAGTGAAAGCCTCATCCAATCGGCCGTCGATTACAAGTCTGGTGGCGCTATTTATAGAGCATAGTTCGGCGATGTGACTGCCGATGGTATGCCCGAGCCTATATCGCCTACTTTATGCCAACCAGTCTGCATTTAAAATCAATGCCTGTCGTTTCGACCGTGACAACCATCCTCATTCCCGTCCCTTCGCAACCCCGTCCCTCCAGCCATGGACCCAATATCGCAAGTCGTTACGAAGGATGGGGAAAAATGTGTTGAGCCGACGGGGAACAGTTCCTCCGCATCTTTGTCCACCAATGCGAAGGAATCAGCGCAAACGACAGTGCAATTAACAATCGCCCCTGTTCCGAGTCCTGAGATACCCGAAGGCGGGTTTTGGGGCTGGTCTACAGTCGCGGGAGCGTGAGTTGATCGTCTCCAATCTCCGTGAGATCCTTGGTCTAAATACGACCGTTTTCTCATCCTAGTTGGTTGATCCAGTTCGTGACCTTTGGGTAAGTAGTTGTCAAGTTGCTTTAAGGGAGTATTCTGTGACCCTCATCCGACGTGAGGTATGTGAACGCTTTTGGGGCCTACCAGGACTTCTACGTGCGAGAATACCTCAGGGAGTCGACTCCGAGCGCGATAGGGTGAGTGGCTTCATCACTGGTGATAATGGGTATGGACATTTAATCCTGATCTAGATGGATTGGAGGTGTCCAAATATGCTTCACTTTCTCGATGGGTGTCATTACTGGGAGACTGTTTGATGCGGGATACTTGTACGTGGTTCTCATCGCTAATCTTAGTCCCGGTTTCGCTCATTTCATGCGATTTCTGATTCTAGCTACTGGTTGAATGCCAGCAGCTTGATTCTTTACGCCGTCTCAAGTCAGTCCCCAAGGCTGAATTAACTGCCATTATTAAAAGGTCTTCAGTTTTCATGCTCTCCCTTTCTCATCCAAACGAGTATTACCAGGCACGTCTGACGCCACCTCTGCGTGAGCACGACCACATACTTATTATACGTCCAGGTGTTCTTGAGTCATGGAATTGCTTTTGGCCTTGCGAGTGGATTGTCATATGTTCCAAGCCTGAGCATCGTTGGTCACTACTTCAGGCGCAAAAGGACTCTCGCCGTAGGAATTGTGTCGACCGGATCTGCGCTTGGTGAGTTTCACAATCTCCTTCATTAACAAAAGGAACTCAAGCTCTCTCAGGTGCAATTTTACAGCCTATAATGCTTAATAACCTCTTCTCTGGCCGGATTGGGTTCCATAATGGTGTTCGCATTAGCGGGGCATTCAATGTTTTTTTGTTGTTAATCGGCAATTGCCTCATGAGGACGCGTGTACCTCCCCATAGGGGACAACATCCCTTCCCTGTGAGGCGTTATTTCTCGGACCCGCCCTATGTCATCGCCGTAATTAGGTTTGTATCCAAACAAGCTGCTTTAGACGCCATGCTCATCAAGCTGTAGTGCCATGTGTGCCTTTCTCGGACTATTCTTTGTTGTATTCTATCTGCAATTGTATGCCGTACTCCACGGTGTCGACGAACGTCTAGCATTTTATTCTGTGTGTGACTTTGCCCCTACCATGTCTCGTGGCTGATTACCCCCTCTAGCTCGCTATATTAAACGCAGCCAGCATTGTCGGTCGCATACTCCCTGGATTCTTTGCACCCAAACTTGGGCCTTTAAATATGAGCATTTTCTTTATGACAGCTAACGGCGTGGTGACGGCGTGCATGCCAGTAGCCCGACGCAGCGTTGGAGTGATCGTTTATGCAGTCTTTTATGGTCTCATCTCCGGGGCTAGTATGTGATAACTTGCTCGCCATTAGGGCCATCCACTCACTTTGTTGTTTATCAGCGATTGCGCTAGTGGCTCCGATGATGGGTATGTCGATTTCAATGTTATATGTCTTCCGGAATAACAACCCCATGACCCTCCAGTCAGCTTGATCGATGACCCCAGGGAATACGGGACCCGACTGGGCATATTCTTCTTTTTTGGTGGTGAGTAATACTTTTGCTTCACTTGAAATTGATTGGAGGTAAACGTCGGTTTTACAGGTATTATGGGTCTTGTTGGTAAGTACCAGCCGTGCGAATGTTGCATTTGTATGTTGAACATGTACCAGCTACCCCGATATCCGGTGCATTACTCACCAGTGGCTATCACTGGGTTCAAGCAGGCGTTTTTGCTGGTGTACGTCTATAGACTCTTAAGTGGTTTTTTGTTAGTAGCTGATTGACGATGATGCTAGGTCTTCTGTGTGGTCTCAGGCCTTCTGTACCTTGTCTCCCGAATGCTCGTTGCAAAGAGAAAAGGAACACAAATCCTATAGTTTAGCAGTCCAATACGACTGCAGAAGTGAACGTCAGACCCTTGCTTTGATTTGCATGAACATTGCTTGTTGGACGCTGGAGTTTAGCCATGACATCCTGCCCTTCTTTTCATAATTGAATAGAACCATGTTGCATAGAATTGTGTTTTATAGTATATGATACGTACATACAGAAATGTCAACGCATATTCAGGCATTCTTAAACCTCAGGGCCTCAAATTGAATCAGAGAAACCGAGCCTACTGGAAGCAAGGGGCGGGAATGGTCCGGTCTCCACCACTCCACTTGGTCTTCGACAATTTCCTCTTGTATGGCTTCCTGACTGGGATCTCATTCCGGGTCTTTGATCCACTACTCGTGCCCATGTCAATGATGTATGCCATACGAATGCGGACTTTTGTTGATGTGATGTTTGGTGGTGCCATGCGACTGGCGGTCCTTAGCCCCTGTCCCATCAGTGTTATCCTGCTTCATAACCTATCTAGTATCGCTGCATGGCGAGACTAGTGCACTTGATCTATATCCATGGATTTCAAGGTTGATCCCACCTTTGCAACTACGGCACTCTACTGATATTCGACGGAAAGGGAACGACACCACATTCCAGGTATGATACGACTTCCCAGCCTGAAAGATCGTCACTCAACTATCGCAGTCATTTCCCCTGGATTTGCAGAACCATTTATCTGCTCGCATTCCCGAAAACTTGGACATTAAGATTCAAAGCAGCCTCTATCCCACCTACAAGAGCGTTAAGCCACTCTCTTATGCCACCAAAAACTTCTTGGAATGGTGCGTCCTCATCTGCTTCCGGTACAAGCCATGGAAGGTCACAATCATATGGCAGGTTACAAACACAACCACCGGGGCCGGTAATTCTCTTGGGTCACTCCATGGGTGGTCTCCTTGCAGCAGAAGCGGCCACAGATCCGTCGAATGCCCCAATCGAGGAGACAGGGAAGCCCCGCCGTATTGTAGGCGTCGTAGCATTCGATACCCCTTACCTTGGCATGCACCCGCATGTCATTATCAGCGGCATCGCATCGCTCCTTCCAAAGGACACCGGAAACGGGGAAAAGAAATCAGAAGGCGAGATGAATGCTCACCCCGATATTACAGTTGTCCCTGAACAAGTTACCGACGACTGGGAGGCGTTTAAGCGGAGTGAAGGTGAGTATTTAGTGTAAGCTAGGGTTGGTCTTGGTCGCTGAGGGGCGAATTTTCTTCACTGATGTTACATGCAGCCGGTCGCCCAGGACACGCTCGTTCGGATTCGGATGGATCATCCCATCTTGCCGTGACTCGTTCCGAGTCCCCATCATCGTCCAAACGGTCTTCATGGTCATTCCGCCGGTCACCCTCGCCTCTTCTCGATCGAGTTCTGAACTTTGCTTCTGCGCAATCCGAAAGCCCTTTCGCTCGCTGGCTCAAAAAACACTCTGATGGCCCCCTGTCGGCTGGGAAACGGTGGATCGTCGAGCGATTGCAATTTGGGGGTGCTATGTTTGACCCTACAGGACTGAAAGAGCGTTACGTTCAGTTGGTAGGCTGGAAGCATGGCATGTGGGTCAATTACTGGACGCAAACCTTGCCCCGACCGTCGGACAGCGCGCATCCGGACCGCGAGGGCGAGGAAAGGGAAGGCGATCAAGCTTCGTATAATAACTATGGGTTGATAGAGTCGGGTATTGTCGACTCATCAACCGACAATGGCTCATTATCTCCCATCGATAAGGAGTGGTTGAGGACAGTAGGGAAACTCAAGAATCCAGGAATCAAGTCGGAGAAAGTGAAAGATAAGGTCAAAGGCGCACGACATTTTATTGTGCTACCCACTGGGTTGGGGAGGAAGCTCGGAGGAGCGGAGCATTGGGAAAAAGTGGTCATTGGCGGGGTGGAGGATGAAGTCGCAGCGCACTGCGGACTGTTCATCAGAGGACAGAATTTGGATTATGATGGGCTTTTAGAACGTGTAGGGGCGCGAATCATACATTGGTGTGAGCAGTTGTAGTAATGGCGGCGATAAACTACTACATATTGGTCCAGCGCGCTGACCGTCTGCTCGTATGCTTTGAAGCGGAACTAGGGGTCCTAGGTTGTGAGATATTTTCAGGGGCTCTTGAACTCGAACTCCCTCTTAACGGTCACTTCACGTCACCGACAGCTTACAGGGGCTTGGGAGTACAAAGGCTATGAGGGAGCCTCTTCTCTTTTTCCCAACTCACACAGACCCCGTTCTGGTATCCGAGCCAACTGACTCTGAGAACATCCCTCCTGGTGATTTCCCTCGCACGGGTAAGGAGGACTGTCAGCCGGATCCTAATCTGACTACCCCTCCTTTTCTTCTCTCCGTAGAGATCAAAACAATAGCCAATGATTTTATGAGGTTCCAACTTCAAGGCTTCACAGGCCTAGATGTAGTCTGACCCAGATACGTGACTAGAAGAAGAACTTCTCTACAAGCTCTCTGGTCCTGGATACCTGCGACGGTTCTGGATCTGTCATAGGCGATGGAGATGCTGTCGATAGCCTGGAAAATAGAAAATGGAGACTGAGTTGGTACTGTTGCTATAAATGCGTCTAATTTTGACTCGTACTTTTTGCTCTTCTTCAAACTTGGGGGCCGATAGTCCTCCTTGGCCTTCCTCAGGTCTCTCTCTTTTTCCTCCAAACGTTCTATATATATCGATTCTCTAGCATTCGTGTATTGGACCACTTTGTCCAACCCCAAAACTTTCGCTTCATCAAGGGACAAAAGAGTCGTCCTGTCAAGCAGACTCTCGTAGGCGGAGGATGCCCACTCCCTGAGTCCGTATTTCTCCCCAAGCTGGAATCTCAGGATAGCAGGAAGCTTGCTGAATAAAGGCTGCAGTTGGGCGACCGCATACTGAAAAACTTCCTCGAACATGAAACGGTGGGAGATGCTCAACAGATCAAGATAGGTCTGTAGGCTTTGCTCCTCGCCCTTTGAGCATGACTGACCATGGGGCCTGCCCAACATGAGGTATCAGCAGTCCTTCATACTTCAGGGGGTTTAATACGAACGGTAGATAAAAGTAATCCAGTGGTGCCTTGAATTCCGTCGCCGTTACTCCTGGCAGTGAGATCGGTCCCTCGCTGCTTGTATCATCAGGGTCTATTCCTTCCTCCGTCGGTGAATTGAACATATTGCGAAATACTTCTGATCCTTCCAAGAGGAAATAACGATGGACCTTAAAGAGTCGATTTTCTACCTAATGTTTGCCAGCGTTAGGACAACTTGAAGATTCTCCGACACACTCACTAGAAAGATAGCCATCGGGTCGTCTCCGAGATAATACTCTGCATCGTGTTCATATTCACACTTGGATCCCCCCTGGGAATGCAGATCGGAACCTTCATCCGCACTCTGGATTTCTACTGTTGTAAGAGTTGGCACCGATATAATGTGCCAAGCATCTTGGAATGTTGAGCTCTTTTATGGAAGATAGAAGATCGTTTTGATAAGGCGTGTTGTAAAGACAACAAACGTTCGGGCGTGGAACGAGATAGTGTAAGAAAGCGAGCACGATCACTTCCATCGACCGTTTGGGTTCCAAGTGACCAAAGGACCCGTTATAGTGACCCAGAGGATACCGCCCCAGCAGCCAGGAGACCGCCTATAGAACCGAGAAGGGAGACCGAGCCGTTCACCGGATGTCGAGTTCTCCAGGAAGAGGGAGGACAGGTACGAGAGCAGAACAAGGTTTAGGAGAGAAAGAAGGGGGGGGGGGGGGGGGGGGGCGTTGTCGGCGAAAAGAGAGCGAAACCAGGGTTTGATTATCCGTTGGTCGAGGAACAAGTGGAAGCTGGTGATTAGCCAAATCCCCCTATACTGCTACTAGGCTTGTACTTTATAGTCAGAATCCGAGTCTGTGCGCCGTATGCAACTGGAACGAGATAAGAGGTAAACTACGAACGGATATTAAGAGTGAGATGGTACATGTGGTAATACGCGTCATAACCGAACCTAATGAAATGTTGAAGCATAGCGATCAAGGGTATAATACCTAATTGTAAGGCCTCCTCTACCTTCCCTAAGCGAGTATGCTTGTACGGGCCTCGCATGATCCAATTGTGACGGATAATCGTTCAGTTGCCGTTTTACGAGCAAGCGAACATCAGGCCTCACAGTGTAGAACAATGCGAAAGTTCTCGAAACCACGTTACAACACAAGCTACTCCAGATGGGGCAAGGTTACAGCGCTAAAAGCCAGAGAACTATGTTTTTACCACCGTTTCGGTGGATTCTGGGACTCGGGACGGTGGCAGGTTGTAGGCATAATCGGTATAACGAGCTTGGTTCGTGAGTAGATGTTCCACATAACTAGCACGCCTGGCCTGATGTTGCGCATCCTCGTTTGTATAGACAAACGCTCTCGATGCATGTCCTCTTTTCGTCCGAAGGAAGCAAACAACCCTTTCCGTGCCTAGAACATTGACTTCCTCCACCGTAAGTGCTTCATTGCGAGCGAGAAGGCTTTGATACGCAGAGAAACGCCAACCCTGCAACCCATACTTGTCGCCAAGAAGAATCCTCTCCATAATGGAGATTTCGTCAGGAGGTATTTGGTGGGACACATAGCTGAAGACCTCATCAACTAGCGAAGCCGGTGCGCCATGTTCAACAAAGTCAGGTTCCGATTCAGTTCTTCGGCACTGTCTTTTTCCATGTGTTCACCTGCCTGAGGCCTACCAAAATAGTTCAAGTGAGAAAACTAGTCACAGTTTCAAACGAGCGTCCTTACTGACAACGAATAAAAGAAACCCAGTAGTATTTCAAACTCCTTTGCGGTTACACCTGACAGGGATATTGATCGTTCGTCACACATGCCATCAGGTCTCGTAACATCCGCCTCTGGAGAAGCGAATGATCCCTCTTTCAAATAGTGACGACGAACCCTAAAGAGCTGGTCTTCAAACTGGTGAATAATGTTCAGCATAAAGAAGGGACGGTCAAGACGGATGGATTCACAAGAAGGATAGTCATAGGGTCTCTCTTTAAGTAGAAAGTGGGGTGGTATTTGGTAATTTTCCTGTTCAAGCCGGAACTTATTGTGGAGTTTTAGAGCCAAGACGTTTTTGTTACGGGGAGGCGTCACCCTTGCCTAAGGCACCCTTCTGATTTGCGGGGTGGGACTCTTTGTGATTGATAATCCTTCGATGTAAGGCAGAAGATGGAGAATTGGTCATTGGTCATTGGGGGAGGGGGGTCGTGCAAGTAGTAATACTTCAGCAAACACCTGCAGGCTTTGTACTAAAGGCTGGGCGACATGCACGTGCGTCCTCCTTTGAACCTCATAACTGGATATTGAATACATAGTGAAGATCGAGGTCTGAAAGCAGGATTTTGGATTGAAAGTCGTGACAGCTTTCAATGCAGCTTGGTTGTCCCCGCCGTTGACCAGGACACGGATTGAACGAATGAGTGAACATGTGTTGCGGACAAGTACATCACAAAGACTCATGTGATTGCAAAGCGAGGATCAATGGTCAATCCAACTCGACTAGGTACTGCCCGGGAACACTCGGGTATGCATAGAGTGCATATGCAACTTTGCTCTCCAGTGAGAACTGAATTGCAACCGAATTACTCACATCCGGAGTCTCGCTGAAAACAAGGCTGCATGGACACTCTATTCAGTCTATGTTGGGATACTATATGAAGCAGAACAATGGGAATAGTACTCTGACGTCACGAGTTTTAGCCAGAGCTGCCAAACGGGCAGGCGGGCCCCGAGGGAGGGGCCACTTTCCACTGGAATGGTTTTCAAAGTTCCGGCGTTGCTCAGTGACTTGACATGAAGCACAAGTAGCAGCAGTTTGAACGTGTTGGGTGTTGTTTTCTGGCCAGTTCAATGATCTATAAATGGTTGTGCACGAGGAAAGATAACAATTGTCTGCCATTATTCTCGGTGCATAATTCCAAAGCACTTCGGCTCCGCAGCAAGTTCAACGTGCCTAGGCCACTAATATTTTCGAGTACGTGAAGGAGATACCGGGTACCGCTAGGATGTCCATTCAAATATTATGCTCGGTACTATACAACAAAGATCACGAAGATCACTTGAAATAGTGCAAACAATCCAGAACTCTCAAAGCAAATAACAAAACTACTCCAACGGAATGGGAGTTAACTTTACTAAAAGTCAGAGAAGTATTTTTTTACCACGAACTCTGTAGATGTTAGTACTCGGGATGGCGGCACGTTGTAGAGATGATAATTGCCATATTGCCTGTTTAGGAGCTGTTGCTCTGCATAGGCAGCACGGTTCGCCTGCTTTGTCACATCCTCCCTTGCTATACTCAAGCGCTCTTGATGCATGTATTCTTTGGCTTGAAGGAAGTGAATGACCCTCTCGATGCCCATAATATTAGCTTCTTCCAACGTAAGAGTTTCGACTCGATCGAGAAGTGCTTGATATGCGGAAAAACGCCACTCCTGCAGCCCATATTTATCACCAAGACGGATCCTCTCGGTGATCGAAATATTGTTGGGTGGTATTTGCTGGAACGCATACTTGAAGACACCATCAAATAGAAACCGATGCGAAATGCTCAGCAGGTGCAGGTTGACCTCCAGTTGTTCCGGGGCATCTGGTATGATGAGTTCACCTGCCTGAGGCCTATCAGCATGGCTCAAGTGAGAGTCCGGTCGTTGTTCTAGACAGTATCTTCACTGACACAGAATAGAAGAACTGCAATAAGGTTTCGAATTCCTTCGCGGTCACACCTGGCAATTGTATTGGACGCTCATCGCACATGCCGTCAGGTTCCTTGCTTTCCTCGCTTGGAGAGGAAAACATGTCACGAAAAACCTCTGATCCTTTTATCAAGAAGTGGCGATGAACCTTGAAGAGCTGGTTCTCAACCTGGTGAATATGCTCAATGCAAAGAAGTGGCGATCAAGATCGGATGGACTCACAAGGAAAATAGCCATAGGGTCGTCCTCAAAGTAGAAAGACGGGTTGAGTTCGGTGGGTCTCCTGATGAGGTTAGTTTCGAGTCCAAGAGCTAACAACGGATTGACATTACGAGGAAGCATCGCCTGCGTCAATATTATCTTGCTGATTTACTGAGTGGGAGTCAGATGTGCTGTTTGCAGCGCTTAAGGACATGTCGGCGAGACAGTAAGTCGGAGAGGTCGAAGAAGGGTGGTACGTGCGCTAGTGCTTCAGCTGGAGCCAGGCCTTATAAGTACTCGAGAATGGGGGCAACGATGAGGCACGTGCTTCCTCGTGCCTAGAAAACGAGATCGTATCGAACGCTCGTCTCGGAATTTATGCATGGGTTAATGTGACTAGTTAGCTCCCCCTTTCGAGATACTCCCTTTTACATGGAATCCGATATACATTCCATCGATATATATCTTAAGCTGGTCTGCTCTATCTGCGATCAGGAACAAGGATTTCAAATTGGACGCATTCATGTGTCGAAATTTTGAGTAGATGAAGGCAAGATGAAGGGGATTTCAATGTCACAACAATGACTTCGTTGCAGAACTGTATCTAGCTTGCTCGCTGCAATCTGCGGGATGAAAGAAATTTGCAGGACGACTGCAGTGCAAGGGGCGATATTCAGATAAGTGCCAGTGATCCGACCGCGAAATTTGACAGACTTCATCCCGCGCTTGTGCCAGTGGCTGCTCAGTTCACCTCGTTAAAAACTAACCATCTGTTCAATATCGCACTCAGTATTGTTTTTCAAGTCGTGATAAGGGGACTGCAGGTAGTCAAAACAGGAAGGTCAGCAATTAAGGGTCGGGACAGGGAGGCCAGAAAACAAGTCATGTTCCAGAGAAATACTTCTTCACTATGGACTGAGTTGGCGTCAGAGTCGGAGGAGGGCCAGTGTAGCACCCATTGGCACGCCTGCGACAATACCCCTGTTGTTGCGCTACAAAATCTACACGAGCTGCCTCGTTGGCATTCCAACCTCAAGATGTTCATTCGTTCACTGTGCATCTCCTTCGCTCCAAGAAATCGGACAACTCGATCACAGCCCAAGATTATGGCTTCTTCCACTGTCAAAGTCGTCCCGCAGTCAAGGAGGGTCCGGTAAGTTGAAAGAAGCCACTCCTCGAGGCCATATTTATCCCCAACCAAACTTCGTAGCAGGAATTTGGTCGATTAATGGCTGCAACTGGTGGAGCCCATACTGAGAAATATCGTAGAGGGGAAAGCGATGAGCTATGTTAAGTAAATCGGGATGGAGCTTGGTGTTCTGATGTACGTTGGCGAAGGGCGTGCGAGTGTGTGGCCTATGAACGCATCGAATGAGAGGGTTAATTAACACCCAGTTGCAGGAGTAGTATATGGCACTGACAACGAATAAAGGTGATCCAGTATTGCTTCAAACTTTTTTATGGTGATCTCGCACAACAATATCGGTTTTACATCGCACACTCCGTCAGGGTTGGTTCCATTCTCTTTCGAAGAAAACATGTCGCGGAAGACCTCTGAGCCTTCCGAGAAGTAATGACGGTGGGCCTTGAAGAGTTGGTCCTCGACCTATCGTTTGCCATTTTCGCTTAAGGCCATCCAATTTATCTGGTGTAATTCAAGGGTAACTCACAAGGAAGATGGTCATGGGATCGTCCTTGAAATAGTATGCATGGCTACGCTGAATAGGCCTAGGTTTATCAGCCAAGGGGTCGGCTAACGCCTGAGGTCTTAGAACGGGTGGGTATCATTACGTCGAATTGTCCTGAGTTTCGTTTTCTTGATCAGCTACTCGGGAGCTTGCTTCGTGGTCGGGACTCGGATCCATGGTAGGTGTTGAGGTAAGGAGACTAACCGCTTGAGGAAGATATTTATGCAGGCCATCTCGTGCCTCTCGTTTGTTACTATTGTCAGTGCGATCTACCCGCGGGAGAAGTCTGAGGCTTACATCTGGGTGAATTGGCAACGAAAGATCTTGATCAATAACTGTCGTGCAGTTCACGAACATACTGGATGAGCTTTGCGTAAAGGGCCATGCAGGGATGATAAAATACTACCCGGCTTACCGCAATCGAGTACTCGTGTAGACTCTGTTCTGTTGCTCCTTCAACGCTCCGCAGAAGGCGATGTGCAGTGTCCACATGAGTTAGCTTGAACACGTGCGGCATATGAGGGAGGTGACAACGCTAACTAATTATTGGCTAAGGATTAGGAATTGATTGATCATTGGTTAATAACAAGATCATTCTGGTCTTATGGTGTACATCTGATTGTATGTCACAGGAAGAGGTTACAAATGCTTCGAATTGCCTGCTATATCTGAGCACCGTTTGCGTCAGATACCAGGAATAAATTAAAGAATCTTGAAGATATTGTTATTTGCCAAGGAATTTGGTTGAGGAAATGTAACCGTACTACGGGACTTCAACTTGGTGGTTGTCGTGTCCTGGACGACGAACGATGTTGGTCAGTTTAGGAGGGGAACCAGTGACAGCAGCGGAGCTCCTAGCAATGGTGGCAAGGTCGATCTCTGTCGAAAAGAGTTCAGGACATAAACGGGAAGAATCAGTAATTCGCAACACGCACGGTCACCCTTCTTAAATGCGTTCTTGCGGAGTTCTCTGGCCTTCTCCCTTTCCTCGTCCGTGAGAGAATTGGTAGTGGCACTACTTGCACTGCTGCTACGTTCCATTGGTGGTTTAGAGGATACCTCAGGTGTTATAGAGGACCCCACAGAAGGATAGGTGGCTACGTTCGAGTTGGTCATCTGGATGAATTTGAGACAGCGAAAGGTAGCATACCCGACGGGTTGTCGCCTAAGTTGCTTTCCATCTCCTCTTGAGCAAGTTCCATATCTTCGTCATCGTATGCGCCAGCCTCGAGGCGTCCCTCGTCGGCAAGACTTCCCCAGTTGTGGTTCCCTGCTCCACCCTTGCGTATGCTGGGGTCAAGGCCAGTACGGGATTCCGAACGATCCCTGTTCAGAGCGCGGGGATACGCAGCGCGTTCAGTGCGAGTCATGAATGCGAATGTAGCAACGGTTGGTACGAGATGAGATGAAGAATGCTGATAGATAGGAAGGAAGGCAGCACATGGGGTTTATATAGCTTCGGGATTACGCAGGTCAGAGACCCCAGGCCTATTCAGTGGTGCAAGCACCAACACGTCTCGTGACCCGTTGCAGTGGCGATCCCAATACCTTTCTAGAGCTTTCTACCGGTTTTAGCGTTGAGATCCCTTCCATTATTTTGGGGCCCTTGCCGCGAATAGCAGCTATGCTTATGATTCCGACCTTCTGCGCCCATATCGATTGCAGACAGTACACATCCTGCACCAAGTACTCGATCCAAGAATGTGTGGGGAAACGTGGGAAATCACACGTCATAACCTTTTTGGGTGGCCTTGTGACGACCTGACAGCCCCTGACGGGGACCTTGTGATGAAAGTCGAGGCGTCTCGGAAGAATTCAGGTCGTCCTCGTTTGTGATTTCTGATGGCAATCTGGACTGCGCCGGTTCAACATTCAATCTGAATAAAAGATAGCCTCATCGAGACGACCTGGCTTCATGTTCTACAGGATTGCAAATACTTGATATGCCCAACATGCGCGATTATTACTGCGCTTCCGCTTCCTGATAAACCTGGTCCCATAGGTCATCCTCGTAGGTCTGGTCTCCCAGAGCGTCTTCCCGATCTATCGATTGATCATCTTGAAAGCCGGTATCATTGTTATCGGAGAGTAAATCGCCATAGTCAGAAGCTGCCAAGGCTTCGGGGAGGAAATCAGGTTGAATCGGTGGGACGAGCTCGTCCCCGGGGTTTGCACTGGCAGCGCTAACGACATTTCCATCGTGTGTGTCAAAACTTGCAAGCAATCTCTGAAAGTATTGTTTTCTTGTCCTTGCACCGAACTCCATGGTTTCGAGACATGCCTGAACGATTGAGGACTTGACAGTAGTGTCGTCCTATTTTAGTAACAGTCAGTGCGCGGTTCTTGCTATTGCTTTGGTGGCCCACTTTCCTGATCGTGTCTCTGTCGCCAGACCTTAATCGATCCTTTCGTTTTGCTTTTCTCTTCAGAAAGGACAACTATGCGGCCAATAACTTCAGAGACAAAGTCTCGTGTCATGGCAGCAAGTGCATCGATAACGTGAGCATCGATGTCTTCCCCTCCGCTTAGAAGGCGTTTATCATATAAACCTGTATGAAACCTAGCCCTTGATCAACACTTTGATTCACGGGAATCAATCGCTGTGCACCTTAAAAGGTTTCGGAGGTTTGGAACATTGATGAGCCTCTCTTCGTTGGACGAGTCAATTCCAGAACCGGTGGAGGTGGCCCCGGTGTCACATACTGGCAGGTTCGCCAACACGCCCTCTTCTGCTTTACCTGCTACCTGGTCGGGGGCTTGAGAAACGGTCTAGATGTGCGACGACAGACTGGTGAATGCGTTGGATTAATTTTTGAGATCTGGGATCCTTACAGCCTTGTTCCGCCGTCCAGGCTTGAGCAATGAGGGTGTCATGTTCACCATTTCTCCCCTCTCTCTAGCTCGCCTGCGCCTCATATACATGCGCTTCTGAAAGCGACGGCGAGATATAGGAGAGGGGCTTCGTTGATACGTCCCATTATCCTCAGCCTCCCTATGAAACATAGAAAACCCTCGATCAAGAAGGGCTGATTTTCAGTTCAGCCAGGCTTACTCACGTAAATTCGTCCCTATCGAGTCGACTTGTGTCAGGGAATTCACTAACACGCAAGAGCTCTGCCTGTTTTTCCTCCCAGGTGACCCAGTCTTTTGACATTTCGCGCGCAGCGGGCAGGTCCTCTCGAGATGGACGTCCATGTGCATAGCGTTGGGAGCCTTCTTCCAATGCTTTCAGATATTCAATTACTTCCAGTACGTTCTTCGTCCCGACACAAGCCGCGATGAGGTCCGGGCGGAAGCGTGAATGAGTTGAGAGCGCGTGGAAGAAAGCGTCCATCTCTGTCGGAGTCCAAAGGACAGAACCTATTGTGGAGGTGGGCTCCGTAGAAATAGCGTCTAGCGAGCCCCCTTGTAAATGCCTCTGTGTTTCATCAAGGTGCTGCTTAAAGATAGTCGAGTAGACGTTGAGAGTGGCTTTTCCTGAGCGCATGGTCAAGGCCGTCCAGACGTGGTCGTGGAGAAAAGTACCACAAACCCCATTGCCAATCACGAGAGGTTTTATCCGCCGAAGATGTTCAAGCCGGCTCCAATCTTAAGCTTAGTGTGACTATTTTATCTATGTGTGTTCTCCCAAGCTTCGAAGATCAGACCGCAACAGCTTCGGGTCATCGGTCGTTGCCAGTGTGACGAACAGGGCACAAGACGTTATTGCGGATGATATCGAAGGAAGTGCGTAACAGATACCTGTTTGGACCAAACCGTTGAAGGCCACAGATCCTAAGTAAGAGGCTTGGAGAGAACCCGTCGTGACTAAAAAGGAAGTTTGATCGCACATTGGATGATCGACTTCCAGCGGTCAGGGTCCTCTACTCCATTCCATGACAGCATCATGAGTTCCTCTTACAATTCTATCAGTTCCTCTCTGAGGTCTACAGAGACCCTTTTGGCTGCCGTCGATGCCCTCGCTGTTTTGGGTGCTTCTGCAGGCAGCGCAGAGGCTCCAGATAATTGGCACAACCGGCGGGTTCTGGCCGTGGTATCTCACAAGGACGACTGGGCGTTGACTGAGGAGGGAGCGTACGTCGCTCCGTTCTTACAAACCCATTAACCTTTCCTGAATAACTTCTTTATGTAGTCTCTTCGTATACAAGTTCAGTTCTTCGGCGAACTCTATCGCCAACCAGCTCGAGGTTCAAAGCATATATCCGCTCTTCGGTGACTTCTCGATCGTCATGAGCCAAATGCGTCGAAACACGCTCGATCTCCGCGTTGCCGACTCGAAAGCAGTTCTTGACCAGCCTCGCTCTGGTTTGTGTCCCGCTGCGAACGAAGCCCTAAGCCTGTAATCATAACCTACTTCTACTCAGGGTTCAGCCTGACTATCAATCCAGCAAAAGGCTTGGCCAGTGGTGTAGAACCACCGACATTCTATGCGACAGATGTGCACGGTTTGGGTATATTGGTTGCGGAATGTAAAAGATTGAAAGAAGTGTCAGGTCAGCACATTTCTCTGCGAGTGTCCTAGTCCTGATTCCCTTGCTCCTTCCCAGAGGTTGACAAACCGGAAGTGGTTGACGTTACCCAATCGACGTCGCACTTCAGCTGGCTAAGGCCTTATATCTCCAAAACCGCTTACATGTCTGTCTGTGAGCCACCTGTTACCTTAGCTCCTACGTCATTCGTTCCTGGCATTAACTCTGCATCCAGTGTCCTCCATACCACCTGATCTCCGAGTTGCAAATAAACCGCTCCTTCAACGTCTGTCTCCTGCAAGTGCTGGTATCCCTGGCGATGACAATGCGGACATCCAAGTCATACGCGACGAGTGGGTGCGGAATAAAGCTCGCTCGTTAGCTCAACAAGCAAGACGAAGGCTTTCACTACGGTTAGGGACGTTCAATGTAAACGGGAAAATGCCTTCCCAGGACCTTTCATCATGGATTCAAGGGACGCGTGTGTCAGGCGCAGAGCTGGAGAAAACTGGCGGTTCGCCGTTTATACCTCCACTTAAGGCCACTCCTCCGATATCCTTGGAAGACGTGACGAAGCCACTGAGGAGCAGTAAGCACTCCTCGTATTTCTCCTGGCTGGTGGTAATGAACATGTACCAGATGATCCAGGGAACAGTCCTGACGCCACGCCGACATTTACACCTGAGCCCGTCGACGACATCCCAGATCCGGATATGTTTGCCATTGGATTCCAGGAACTCGATCTTTCGACTGAAGCCCTCATATATTCAACGAGTACTGTAAGGGAGGATGCGTGGTGCATGGCTATATTCGCAGCGCTCGGAGAGAAGGCGGTTCGCTACGAAAAGGTTACTTCCTGGGCTCTCAAATGTTCTCGCAAGCTAATGAAAGCCTTGGATTAGCTAGCTTCTAAGCAGCTTGTCGGCATGCTTATCGTCATTCTAGTAAAGAAAACGTTGAAACGTTATTGCGGGGAAGTGAAGGTCAGTTCCGCTGGATCGGGTATCCTGGGCGTCATGGTGCGTGGATTAAATGCTTCGATTTGCCAGTGCTGAGTCGTTTTTTTGTGCCCAGGGAAACAAAGGAGCAACAGCAATCCGCCTGACGTTCATACCGTCACTCAGACCTGACAGCGATACAGTGGACGCATCTTCTCCAACGGACTTAGAGACATCTGAGCATGGCGCAGAAGACTCCGCGAGCGACGCGGGGTCTTTGACTCTAACCTTTGTCAATGCCCACCTCGCGGCGTTCGATGAAATGGTCGACAGACGTAATCAAGAATTCCATGAACTATCGAAGAAACTCATGTTCGGGCGAGAGTTAAACGAGACTGAGACGATTGATTATGACGATGACTTTGGCTTTCAGCCAACTCTTCCAACAAGTGTCAATATATACGAGAGCGACGCATTGTTTTGGATGGTGAGCTTCGCAGTCGCTCTTAGTGATATTTTGCACTGATTTGTTTAAGGGAGGTCAGTTGATCAGGGTAATGTATGGTTGAAATTCCTGATATTGTAGTTGTAGACCTCAATTATCGCGTGGATATCTCCGATCCTGACCTCCGTAATATACTTGGAGACAAGGATTGGCATGACAGGTTACAGACTTTGATTCACTATGATCAGGTATCTGTACTGGCAATCATTCCTTGGAATCCACTGCTGAGATATCCCTTTCTCCAGTTAAAAAAGTCCATAGTCTCTCGGAAGGCCTTCGACGGGTTCCTTGAGCACACCATTACACACCTTCCGTGAGTCAAGCTTTTTTCTCTGCTGAAATTCCTTTTTAACATTATCAAAGGACGTATCGCTTTAGCGCTGGTCTTGGTATGGATGAACTCGGTTACGATCGGAAGTAAAGCTTTCAGTTTACCAGAAAATCCATGGTTGACCGACTTAGATTCACATAGACGTCGACCTGCTTGGACCGACAGAATTCTCTACTTCCCGGGTCCTCATTGCAACATAACTCAACATTCCTATACCAGCTACCCTCAGATCACCATGAGCGACCATAAACCGGTTGCTGCTGATTTCTCAGTTGATGTATGTCGTTTTCTTTGTTGTCCTAGGACCTGACTTAGTTTCTTGGGTAGTTCGACCTATATGGGATGTCGAAGTATGAGTCGACAGTAAGACAACTATATCGTGAAGCACATGCATTAGATACATCCCACGAACGGCCAACCATCAAGCTCGATCAAAGTTTTCTTGACTTTGGAGAGATAAGGTACGCACGAGATCTGGTTTGGTGAATAATACTCATAAATCTCAGATACCACACTCGTCTGACCAAAACAGTAGTGATCGAGAACGTAGGCAAGGTAACGTAGGTTGCTGGCTCTCCTTTGGCTATCTCAAACAGGAGATTAGATCCCCTGTGCGTGGAGATTCGTACCAGTACAACCGGATTCGCCCCTTCGTGAGTTGGCCCATTGGCTTTCTCCTTTCTCCCTTGCTGAGGTTTAATGTTGCCACGATAGACCCGGAATGGCTGTCAATTGAACCCGTGACTGTAAGGACACTATCTTTGTTCACAGATATCAATCTGGACTTGAAAAAATAATCTTCAGGGAATGTTCCTTCCTGGAGAGAAGATAGAAATAGCTTTGACAATTCAGATAGACAACCGTGTAGCGTCCTTGCTCAACCTCGGTCCTCGCGACCTTAGCGGGACGTTGATACTCCACACTGTCCTCGGGAAGGACCACTTCATTGCGATCTCGGGAGAATACTGTACGTTCTTTTTTGCTTTTTGCACATACAAACGCGTTGAGACTTCCGTGACAGTGGCATCATGTTTTGGAAACAAGCTTACAACCTTGACCCGACTTCCCGGACCGATACGTTCGCTGACCTCGTCGAAGGACCTACGCCCGGATAATCATCCCTTAAACGCTCCTAGGGAGATCATGCGCCTCGTCAATTGGCTAATGGGGAGCGCTAAACCACCGAAGGATCTGTTTCTCATAGCCGCTGAGGAGACGATGGTTGCCACCATCCGTGAAGTGAGTCGTTGATTCTCATTTTGTGAGACATAATCTCAACGCCATTGCCTATTATCTAGTGTCTAGATACGGGCGAAGAGTTTCCCTGGTCCTCCGACGAAGGCGAACCAACAGTGAATGCCTCTCATGCTTTCGCTTGCACGCTTCTTCAGCTTCTGGAATCTCTGATTGAACCCATCATACCCCCGTTTCTGCACTCTAGGTGCGTCCAGATGACAAGTCGTGATGAGGCATTTGAGGTCCGTGGTTTGGTTACCACTTTACTCATCTACGCCGCTTATTCGCCTATATGTTGATTCCGAATGTACAGCTTCTGGACGCGCTTCAACCAGCAGCAGTTAATGTGAGTATCTTGCTTGCTTCTCTCACCTTTCGTGGTGAACTCATTGTGTCTTGGCATGGTAACGCCTCGCGCACGACACTTCTTTTCACTAGGTATGGATTACCCTTACCGCGTTCCTCCACTTTATCTGCCAGTCCTCCGGGGATCCTGGCTATGCGGAGAAAATCGGTGAGTTTATCTTGCGGATCTCTTTAAGCTCCCGGCATTCAATATCGCGTATTTAAAACGTGCAGCCGACGTCTTCATATCTGTGCTGATGCGGGATGACCCAAAAGAATTAATAGCTACTCCTATCTCACCAGTCAGGAAGCGGAAGTTTTTACTTTACTTCATTACCTGAATACTGATACCTTAAAATCAATTGCGGCTAATATATTATATGAGGGTATGGTTGATATTATACGATGTCTATAGCGTCTGGACAGTTTCACTTAGGTCATGAAAACAGCTTCTTGTACGCTTTCTTCTCTCTTTCCCGAATTTCCTTCTTGCGTTGATTGATTTTAGCAAGTTCACCAGAAATGAGGGTATCCTCGGGAACGAGTTTGTTCGCCGCTATGAGATCCGCCTCCTGGCTATCCTCATTTTTCATGATGCCATGAGCCATGGCGCGGCGATATAGTGCTTTGGCTGAATTCACATTTACGAGAATCAGCACAGGTTTTGGCTAATGCCAAAGGATGTTCGCTGACCTTTATCCGCGTCGCTTAATTCCAAGTTGTTGATGGCGCGAGTCGTGTTGGAAATAGCGATCAGCGCATTGCTGGTTGAAGGAGGCGACGTACGGATCGCAGCCAAAGCCGAATTAAGGAGGAGGGGGGCAAGAATGGCGTTGTAAGTTTGCTTCAGCTCTTCAGGGGAATCTACAGGAATTTCGCTATGCGTATCAAGATAGCGAATAGACTCTAGAAGCGCGAAAACGTGGTTGGGCTCTGGGCCTTTCAAATACTAGCGGATAAATACGTACTTTGGTATTTCTGGAGTGCCTCCTCGACTTTGCCTTCCTTGTAGAGTTTATTTCCAACCTCCCTCACAACTTTGGCAATTTCAATCACGGTCTCAGGCTTAGTGAGGTCGCGATCTTCGTCATCAGGATAATCTTCGTACGGATCACCATCCGCTGTGACTTGCTCGGTAAGAGAAGGATTGGAGGGGTCTAACTCGCCAGAGTCCGCAACAACTACCGCAGCCTTGGGAACATCGCCACTAGCAGTAGGATTGTTCTCAATTTGCCGGACTGGCCACGGGACAGACTTTAAGCGAGAGCGTGGGGTGAGAGGAAAACACGCGTACCGATCGACTTGCCCCGGATGACCTCGCCGAACACAACATGCTTCCCGTCGAGATGAGGGGTCGGAGCAACAGTGATAAAGAATTGGGAACCGTTGGTATTGGGGCCGGCGTTCGCCTGAGAAGGGTTCATTTTAAGACCACCTAACCATGATTCCCTGTGCGATGAAGAGAACGCACCATGGAAAGCAAGAAGGGTTTGGTGTGCTTCACGGGGAAGGCCTCATCTTCGAACTTGTCCCCGTAGATGGATTCACCACCAGTACCTGTTGAACATGTTAGAGAGCTTCCGGGAAATGGATGGGTTACATACCGTTTCCAGCAGTGAAGTCACCGCCCTGGCACATGAACCTATCCAAGAAAGGCTCAGTCAGCATCATCTCTGAACCGCTCAGGTTCGCGTACATACCCTTTAATTACACGGTGAAAGGTGGATCCCTTGTAATGCAAGGGCTTGCCCAACTTGCCGACACCTTTTTCGCCAGTGCACAAAGCCCCTTTTGCCCCGAGTCAGACCAAGAACATAGGTGGAATTACGGGCCGAGCATACGGAAGTTCTCTGCGGTCTTGGGAACGAGGTCATTGTAAAGGGAAAAGACAATGCGACCTGCGGGCTTGTCTCCAATGCTGATGTCAAAGTAGGTGATGGGGCGTTGGGAAGACATAGTAAATGCTTCAAATGTCGGACCGATTATGGAGATCGTTGGGACAAACGCCTAGGAGACTGGTAATATATCGTCGGAAGGTAATTACGTAACCGAAGTAGAAAGTGCTGGAATATGTTGGAAAAGTCCACCTCGGTGCCTCCGTCGCTCTTCAACGATTCCGACGCCTCAGGCCTCAGGCGCGGAAGGAAACGCGACATGATTGAATGTCGTCGGGGAAAGGCCATACCTATGCAACTTGCAAGTGATTGGTGGTTGTAAATATTGGATCCGCATCTCAACCAGTTTGCTTGTCCTTTTTGAATGAAACCGTGGATGTAGACAACGGCGAATAGTCGTTGGCGTGTAACCAAATTTTTCGATGAGAGACTAGATAAAGCGCTGCAGCCCCCAGGGCCTTTATACTTGTTTGTGAGTGGGACGCAGCCAAGCAGACACTACTTTATAAAGCAGAAATCGCCGGAATGCCATCCATCAATTCGGAATTCAAACATCTATGTCAAACTTGAACTTTTACGGTTTCATATGTACGTACATATATATGGCACAAAATTCCCTCCTCTGCACCCGCAAACACCGCCACACCAAACTTCCAAAACTGCGAGATCTCTTACATGCGGTGGTTCTCCAAAGCCAGGGAAGGGGTTAGTCTACGACGTTCGGGGATAAGATAGAGCTGAGCAATCAATGGGGGGGGGGCGCAACCTACCAACATTTCGCTCAAGTGTCCCGCTGGGATGCGTTCAGGATAGATCAACGGGAAGACCCATTTTCTCGCAGTTAGTCGCGCTGGCTATTAGATTGTGTATGCTCAGTGTTGTTCAATTTGCTGAACGCTCATTGATATGGTCACCACACGCCAAGGGTGTCACCTGATGAGCGATAAGGCTCTTCTCTATGATGAATCTACATCGAAGAGATTCACGATGCATTCATTTGATAGGTTCAATGATACCGCCACAATTCCGAGCTCCTAACAAAGCATGGCTTCTTTTCAGTGTTTTATGTCGTCACGCCCGATTTGAGCTTCCGGGCAGCGCCATATCGCAAATGATATGTCAATCCCATACTGGCCATATCTACGGCTATATGGTGATATCAATGTAGCCTCTGGAGTGGCGTATGTTCCGTATGGCCCTTACATGGTGACAACAATAGAGTGGGTCGTCTATATCCGGTGTAACCAGAAGGACAGCAGCTCCACTAGTGTCCAACCTGACCCAGTTGTGCGTGCCAGAAGTTGCCGGAAGTCGTAATGACAAGAGAATTGAATTGCGAACATTAGGAAGGAACCGATATCCACGACCCGGAAAATCCTGAGACTTTGATTGCACCTCAGGAAATGATACCGACAGGCTTATGGTATATATTCCAAGCCATCAAAGGCGTCGTAAACGGGACTCCTAATGTCATATGACATTACAAACACATTTTCAGGTTACTGTAATTGTTGCTCGGGAGGCGTTCCGCGATCCCGGAACGTGATAATGGCCGTGACTGTAATAATGTCGTGTACCATATTCCTTCAAACTGTCAGAAAACGGATGCAACACCATCCAACCTGATGGAAGAGAAGTGCGCAGATACTCGGGGGAAGTCCCGAAAAATAACTCTATTAACCGACACATACGGAACATATATTGAATGAGTCAATTGCATATGTTAGAAAAATGCCAAGGAAGCATCCAGGCGTCCGAACATGCCCTGAAATGTCCATCGCTTCGTGCCCGTCTTGCCTTGATGGTACCGAATTGTGGTTCGGCAAGTTGCAACGAACGCCTGTCGAGTCCAGGGATTCTATAGACTGGATATATCGGGCACTACCTCTTGTAGGTCATGACGGCTTCTCCGAGGACTTAAGGATCTCGATCCCTCGCGGCGTATCAAGCATCGCGATTGTTACTTCTAACTTACAAAGCCCAAAAAAATGTAATTTCACTATATATACTTCCTTTCTAGACTTTTGTCGCCAACACCTATCCCTCTTTCGCGTTCACAAGACCCTCTCAGAACACCTCTTGGGTAGAACAGCGATGGCCGGGCTTATCACTATACTCGACGTTATCGCTCTCGCACTGACTGGCCTTGTCATTATACGGCTTTATGCTCGGAATGCTAGCACACCTCTACCTCCTGGCCCCAAGGGGTGGCCCTTGCTTGGGAATCTACTTGAAATTCCAACTGCTAAGGAGTGGTTCGCGTTCGCTGCCTTGGGCGAAAAATGGGGTAAGGTTACATTGGCTCGACAATTTACCGTCCTAACCACAGTCCAGGTGATATGGTATCTATCTCTGTCTTCGGTCAGCGAATGATTATCGTGAACTCTGCCAAAGTCGCCACGGAAATGCTCGACAAGAAAGGCTCCATTTATTCCCACCGCCCAGTCATGCAAATGGGCGGAGAGATGGTCGGGTGGAAAAATACTCTTGTCCTGATATCCTATGGAGAACGCTTTCGGAATTATCGCAAACTTTTCCACCAATTGATAGGAAGTAATGATTCCATGTCGCAATTTTACCCTATTGAAGAAGTAGAAACCCATAAATTCCTTAAACGCCTCCTTTCCGCACCACAGGATTTGGCCGGACATGTTCGCAGGTATGTTGCACGTTCCTGGCACACCCATTATCACAGGGTCTTACATTTTTCTAGGACTGCTGGGGCCATCATCCTTCGGATCTCGCATGGCTATCGAGTAACAGAGGAAGACGATCCTTTTGTCGAACTGGTTGATCGTGCAATGGAGCAATTCTCGCTATCTACTGCGCCAGGTGGTTTTTTGGTTAACCTTGTCCCAGCGCGTAGGTGCACTATGCAATTCATGATAATAGGCGCTCAGGTCTCTTCCTTTGCCAGTGGATCTACTTCCTTCTTGGTTTCCTGGAACTGGTTTCAAGAAGACTGCTCGGGAATGGGCGAACACGTTGAACGATATGATTGAAAGGCCCCACCGATACGTGAAGGATCAGTTGGTGAGTTTCTTGTTACAGTGATTGAACGGGATCCACTAAAATGTTCTTCTACAGGCCGCTGGAACTGCAGAACCTTCGTTTACGGCAAGGCTCTTGGAAGAACCCAATCTGACACCCGAGAAGGAGTTTGATATCAAGTGGTCAGCTGGTTCCCTCTACGCAGGCGGAGCAGATACCGTAAGTTACTTGCCTTGCACTCCATTCCCAATAAGGGGGTTGCGAATAACCTGGCATCAAAAATAGACGGTCTCGGCTATTTACGCATTCTTCAAAGCGATGGCGCTTTATCCTGAAGTTGCCGCTAAGGCGCAAGCAGAAATCGATTCCGTCGTGGGACCGGATCGCCTTCCGTCCTTTGCTGATAGAAGCGATTTACCCTTCGTCAATGCACTTGTACTTGAGGTTCTGCGATGGCACTCGGTAACCCCCACTGGTACGTTAGCCGCCCCCCCTAACCGAGCGGAAGAACCATCAAAAGCTGAAATCAAAACAAGGTGTTCCCCATGTCGTGATGGAAGATGATATCCATGAAGGCTATTTGATTCCTAAAGGTACTCTTATCATTACAAATATCTGGTTCGTCGTCTTCCTTTCCTCTAAATCACCGCTCAAAATTGATGATCTACACCACTGCTGATCTACCATAGGAAAATGCTGCACGATCCAAAGGTATACTCGGACCCGATGAGGTTCAACCCAGATCGCTTCTTGGGACCCAATCCTGAACCAGACCCCCGTCAAGCATGCTTTGGATTCGGAAGGAGGCAAGCCGCTTACCGTATCACCCTCTGTGCCTCTCTCACCTAACTTTCACCCGTGCCCTGATTTAGGATCTGCCCAGGTAAGATTTCAGTATCAACGAACCCTGCAGGGTTTTGATCGTAAATTTCGTTTTTCTGCCACGACAATCCAGGACGGGTTCTGGCCGATGCATCTATTTTCATCTCATGCGCCATGACCTTGGCGGTCTTCCACATATCAAAATACATGAAAGATGGGAAAGTGATCGAACCTATTGTGGATCAGACAACTGGTACTGTTAGGTATGGCAGCGGATCGCCCTCTTGCGTGTGAAACGCTAAATATCACGTTACTCCAGCCACACAACGGAGTTTCAATGTTCGATCAAACCGCGATCTGCGAAGGCACTCGAGCTCATCAATGCAGAGATTCAACATCGCTGAGCATCCGTCACGGACATCTAATGGCGCAAGGAAGGTTCCGTTTATAAGTTGGACTGATTGTGCCAATTGGGATTTATGGGCATTAAGAAATCCGTTCTTGGGTCATCCTCCGATCATATTACCGAGGAGGGACAGCAATGGGAGCGTGGCATGGTTCTAAGTCCTCCAAACCTTCACATAGCATTCTATCAATATCTCTTCTTCAATCTTTTCATCAGCTTCCAAACTTGTGTAGCGTAACATTAGCATGTACAGTAGTCACATCCTTTAAAGTCCTCTCGTTTTCACTACTTTCTATGCAATAAAACCAATCCCCACGAAACCGTGACTCGACGATCCAAGTAGTATTCCTCTACCGATCTACAGACGTGGAATTCAAGGAACTAACAAGGCCTACCCCCAGCCTACCCGTTGTCCAAGGCTCCTTTCCAAAAAGGCATCAGGTAGCTAGACAGACGGCCCCTTAGATAGACGGCCCCTTGGACGAACATGCGTAGCATGCCTAGGTGTCTAGAGTGTGTCTAGAAAGCTGGTACTAGCTCCTTTGGTTCACCGAAGCATCCAGTGCACGAACGGAAAGCAGGCTACGTCTGAAGGTAGTGGCTGTAATAGCACCGGGTAAACCCGTTTTCCCATAATATTTTATCATGAACAGATTACTTAGGACTCGGAGGCACTCATTTAGGCCCGAGAAGAAGAGATTGAGCGGAGTAGTGTTGAAGAAGCATGAGTGCCTCTCTTCTGATGAAGGCCTGGGATTTGGTGGCGTTCTGATCACACCCATCAATAGCCTTTAGCCCACAAACTAGCTGGACATCACAGCGCATGATTGCGAAGCGGAAATGGGAATGTCAAGCTCATTAACCGCTGCAAGGATCTCATACCTCACTCCGTGGGCAAGGGGGCTAGGAAGCACAGACAGCGAGGCCTTTAACAAACCTAGACCCCCGTGTGGGACACTTCTGCTGGCCCTAAGGCATGTGCAAACCGTTGGATGCCGCCAATTCGGCGTAGGGCGGCACGAGAAGAGAAGAGAAGAGAAGAGAAGGCGAAAGGAACCCACAATGAATATCTTGAGCGCTGATTGCTATCACTTGTGTAACGTACGCCAGAGCAGCCCTCCTACTTCCGCTCCCTCTAGCTTCACGGACTATCACGGCTTGGGTGAAGAAGCCGCTGGCCGCTTGATGAAGGGGCTAGTCCCTGTTGCTGCTCTGGTTTGCCCTCCGACGTATGCGCAGCTTATCCCGCGGGAAACTTTCTGGAGTGATGAACTGTAAGGACAGGGGCTCTTGTGATATGGCGCTGAAGGGTTCTTTGAGGGGACGCTACAGCCGCATTTCTTGCGTCAAACGGGATGAAGTCGGAGACACGGGGTTGACAGTCGAGCATAGAGGTGACGAAGTTATTCAGCGGGCCCATGACGTCGTGGTTGATCCAGTTTCATGTTCAACTTCAATTTTGGGGTCAACGTCATAGCGAACACTTTTAATCGTTCCGCGGAAAATTATGGAGAACAAACAGGTGAGTACCCTCAGTGAGGGCTCTTTGCTAACATCATAAAGGGTTTGCTGCTTTGCTAGATGTCTCGAAACGCGAAAGCCTCTGAATAGAGGATGATCCTCGGTCCCTTTGATACTTATCTACAACGCGCATGGCGTCTCGAGTAGAATGATGGTTCCACGAGCGTGCATTCGTTGAGGATGTGACAGTGTCTGTAGATTGTAGTCACATGTATACTGGAATATGCCAGCGGCATAGCCAGTTGGGCGAATCAGCAACAGAGATATTGGTGTCGGCAATAGGCTTAATGAAATGGTTCTTTGGTATGACTATGTGTACAGTAAGGCTCAAACGGGGACTATAAACGAGGATATGATGCGGTGCGCGCAGTGCCTCTCTGGAAGCGCAGAATTCAAAAAGGAAAAGAATGTCTGACCGACTGAGGCATTCAGAAGATGCTCCGCAAGAACAGAAATATTTTGTGAAACAGACCACCCTTCGAGTTGTGAATAAACAAACGAACAGGAAGTCAGAGGAACAGGATATTCGGGGGGAAGTAATATGGAGCCAGACACCATGTTTGACTTCGTGTTCTAGGTACAACCGCTGGCATGACCGAAACACAGTTCCCGACATGAGTGGGAGATATGCTACATCGAAAATATCGATTCCTCGAGGGGGAAAATATGATGTGGAAGCTACGAAGATCTTGTAAATGTCCACATTGTTTATACAATCCGAAGATCACAAGCATTAAGAATCCGGGGTGTCTCCAATTCATCAATACGTAGGTGAAGAGAGAAGTTGATATTTACGGATTTCTATGAGAAGTAATGATATGGCATCGCTGAGAGCTCTTTTCCATCATTGTACGGCTTGACAAACTGGAATCAGGAAATATCGATGTCATAGTCGTGATGAAGACCGAAGAAAAATTCCAGGTGACGAGATATGACGTCTCCTTGGGGGGATTGAAGGAAGTCGTACTGGAGCCGAGACGTTTCTAACACCGATAAACAATTTGTTCAGTAGGGATGAGAATAATCAGCATATATACCCCGACCCAGTGGCGCATAGATAGGATTGTGTCACCTTGTGTGCATCGACAAGTAACAAACATAAGACCGCACGGCCTTTGCAGAGATCAACGCCTGACGTTTCAGGACCGCCGCCAGTAGTGAACCTATATGGACTTGACGAACAAAGTCCAGGATGACCCGTCAAGCACCTCGAGCCTCAACTCAATTCAAACTCCGCGAACCAAGGGTACAGTCATTGGACGATCGGTGGCGAATGGAGACTCAGTGGAGGAAATTTCGCATTCCTACTCGAGGCTTCCACCTCTTCCCTTCAGACATTTTGTAATTGTATACCCTAGTGTCTCAATTACAAAATGAAATTGTTTTGGCTATTATCAGCCCTCTGACCATGGCACAATGATTGAGGGAATCATGGCCAGTCCCTTGCAAAACAAGGTACCTCAACTTAGGCATCAATCAAGTGCACAGTAGTGCTACAACATGGATCCCCATATTATACAAGCTAAATGGTGTTCATTCCGGGGCCGTCTGTAGTCGCAAACTGTCCAAAACCTGAAGTTATTATAGAGGGCTTCCTGGATCAGATCCATCACATCAAGTGTTTCCGGGTTTCATCAACAAATAACTGTATTTATTTATAAGTCTGTTTGGATATGATAATAAGTGCAGTATTATCCGTATTCTGGTGGCCAAATGTTGTGCGGATGCTCGCTGACGAGAGAAATGACTATATTAGGCATCGTATGAATAATTATCAAAATCAGAATACGGGTGATACCGCGCTTATTATCATATCCGAACAGACCCTGTACAAGAAAATTGCGATGGGCTCGGCACAAATCCTCAAATTACTATCCGGATTTGATCAGGACCCCCTCTGCCAATGGCGGTCCTAATTTAGCCTAATAACTGTTCGTAATTCCATGACACTTGATAGCTTCGTACATACAAGCATACACAACGCTTTTTAGATGAAGCCTGAGGCCTGAGGTACGATGACATTGGTTTCTCCGAGGACTTATGAATCTCGATCCCTCGTGTATCCCAGTTATCATGATCGCTACTTTAAACTTTTAAGACCTGAAAAATGCAATCTCTGTATATACACCCCTGTCCTAGACTTTTCGCCACTAACATCCATCTCGTTTTCGCAATACCCCTTCCAAGACTCCTCTCCCTAGTCACATAAAGTAGTAATGGCTGGGCTCATCAACATTCTCGACGTTATCGCCCTCGGACTTGCTGGCTTCCTCGTTATACAACTGCTTTATGGACGTAATACCAGCGCACCTCTGCCTCCTGGTCCCAAGGGGTTGCCCTTGCTTGGAAATTTACTGGACATGCCAACTGCTAAGGAGTGGCTCACTTTTGCCGCTTGGGGCGATAAATGGGGTAAGAATATATTGGCTCTGCTGTTTACCGTCCCTGACCACAGTCCAGGTGATATGGTATCTGTTTCAATCTTCGGTCAGCGAATGATTATCGTGAACTCTGTTAAAGTCGCAATGGATATGCTCGACAAGAAAGGCTCCATCTACTCCGACCGTCCAGTCATGCAAATGGGCGGAGAGATGGTTGGGTGGAAGAATACTCTCGTTTTGTTACCTTATGGGGAACGTTTTCGGAATTATCGCAAGCTCTTTTACCAACTGATTGGTACCAATGCTTCCATGTCGCAATTTTACCCTATTGAAGAAGCCGAAACCCATAAATTCCTTAAACGCCTCCTTTCCACACCGCAGAATTTGGCCGGACATGTTCGCAAGTATGTTGCACGTTCCTGGTGTATCGATTATCGCGGAGGTTTACATTATACTAGGACTGCCGGTGCCATCATCCTTCGTATCTCGCATGGCTATCAAGTAACAGAGGAAGACGATCCTTTTGTCGAACTGGCCGATCGCGCTACTGAGCAATTCTCGCTATCTACTGCGCCAGGCGGTTTTTTGGTTAACCTTGTCCCACCGCGTAGGTACACTATGCAATTCATGATAGGCTGTCATGTATCTTCTTTTACCAGTGGATCTACTTCCTTCTTGGTTCCCTGGGACTGGTTTCAAGAAGACTGCTCGGGAGTGGGCGAACACGTTGAATAATATGATTGAAAGTCCCCACCAATATGTGAAGGACCAATTGGTGAATCTCCTGTTGCAGTTATAGACCGGGATTCACTAAAACGTTTTTGTGCAGGCTTCCGGAACTGCAGAACCTTCGTTTACGGCAAGGCTCTTGGAAGAACCCAATCTGACAGCCGAGAAAGAGTTTGATATCAAGTGGTCAGCTGGTTCCCTCTACTCAGGTGGAGCAGATACCGTAAGTTACTTGCCTTGTACCCCATTTCCAATAAGGGGGTCGCGAATAACCTGGCATCGAAAAATAGACGGTCTCGGCTATTTACGCATTCTTCAAAGCGATGGCGCTCTATCCTGAAGTTGCTGCTACGGCACAAGCAGAAATCGATTCCGTCGTGGGACCGGATCGCCTTCCGTCCTTTGCCGATAGAAGCGATTTACCCTTCGTTAATGCACTTGTACTTGAGGTTCTGCGATGGCACTCGGTAACCCCGACTGGTACGTTAGCCTCCTTTTTACCGAGCGGGAGAACCATCAAAAGCTGAAATCAAAACAAGGTGTCCCCCATGTTGTAAGGGAGGATAATGTCCATGACGGTTATTTAATCCCGAAAGGCACTCTTATCATTACAAATATTTGGTTCGTTGCCTCACTCTCCTCTAAATCACTGTCCGAAAATTAACAATCCAATTCACCACTTATCTACCATAGGAAAATGTTGCATGATCCAAAGGTATACTCGGACCCGATGAACTTTAACCCGAACCGCTTCTTGGGACCCAATCCTGAACCAGACCCCCGCCAAGCCTGCTTTGGATTCGGAAGAAGGCAAGCCATTTACCGTAAAATCCTCTGTGCCTTCCTCGCCTAACTTTCACCTGTGCCCTGATTTAGGATCTGTCCAGGTAAGATTTCAGGCATCGATATCAACGAACCCTGCAGGGTTTCTGATCGCAATGTTCATTTCTCTGCCACGACAATCCAGGACGGGTTTTGGCCGATGCATCTATTTTTATCTCATGTGCCATGACTTTGGCGGTCTTCGACATATCGAAATACATGGAAGATGGGAAAGTGATCGAACCTATCATGGATCAGACAACTGGCACTATTAGGTATAGTAACGCATTTTCCTCCAGTATGTGAAACTTAAATGATCACGTTACTCCAGCCACACAATCGAGTTTCAATGTTCGATCAAACCGCGATCGGCGAAGGCACTCGCGCTCATCAACGCAGAGATTGAACACCACTGAACATCCGTCACGGTCACTTGGTGGCGCTAGGAAGCTCTCGTTCTTAAACTGGACTGGCTGTGTTATTTGAGATTTGTGGATGTTCAACAATTACTTATCTCTGGTTTTTCCTTGGATATTATTACTGAGTGGCAGAAATGTGGTTGCGGCGTGGTTCTGAGCCTTCTGTGCCTGTGCATATTTGTCTATCAATATCTCTCTCTATCTTTCCATTAGCTTCCAGACTTGCGGAGCATAATTCAAGTATGTACAACAGTCTCTTTCCTGTAAAGTCCTCTCGCTCTCACTACTTTCTACGTAATTTTCATCCGGTTGTGACCGCATGACAGAAGCGGCCTTTACTCTGCTCATCATTCATGACGTTTTCCAATAAGGTATCAGGTATCTAGAAGGTTCCCTGAACAAACAACTATCCCTGTGCATAGGTGTGACTAGAGAACTGGACCAGTTCTCTACGTTCACCGAAGACTTTGTCTTCCACCAAGCCGAGCATCCGGCGCGCGAAGAGGAGGAACTCTACGTGGAAAGCTGCGAATATAATAGCATTTTGTGAATCAGTTTTCCCGTAATCATTTTGCCGTGGGATGTATTGGGTTAGGAGGCACTCGTGTGCGACCGAGGAGAAGTGGTTGAGCAGCGTAGTATTGAAGAAGCATGAGTATCTCTCTTCTGGCGAAGGTTTAGGATTTGGTGGCGCTCTGATCACACCCTCAATATTCTTTGGGCCCACCAACTGGTCAGGAATCACGACGTCTAGTTGAGGAACGAAGCTGGAAATGTCAATGTCAAACTCGTTTAACCATCGTAAGGACCTCGGGCCCCACTCCGTGGGCAAACAAGGAGGCCAGGAAGCACGGACAGTAAGACCTTTAACAAACCTGGACCCCGGCGTATGACATTTCTGCTGGCCCTAAAACGCGTTCAGGACATTGGATGTCGCCAAATCAATGTAGGGCAGTACAAGAAGAGAAGGCAAGAGGATTCCACGACGAACACCCTGAGTCCTGGTTGCTGTCACTTGTACACATACGCCCGAGCCAATGAGCAGCCCTCACACTCCTGCTCCCAACTTCGCTGGCTATTGCGGTATGGAAGAAGAACCGCCGGCAGTTTGATAAAGGAACCAGACCCTGGGGTTTCTACACCCTGACATTTCTGTTCTGGTTTGTCCTCCGACGTATGCACAGCTTATCCCGCGAGAAACCTGGAGTGACGAACGGCAGGGACGAGCACTCTTTTGTGGTTACGGCGTTGAAGAGTTCATTGAGGGACACTACAGCCGCATTTCTTGCACTCGAATGGGGTGAGGTGAGGGACACGGGGTTGATGTTCGAGTGTAGGGGTGTCCAGGTTATTCAATGGGCCTATGACGTTGACTCGATGATCCAGTTTCATGCTCAACTTCGGTGTCAGGGCGAACATCATAGCGGGGCACTTAATAGGTTCCGCGGAAAATTAAGGGGTAACACAGTAAATGAAGACACTCGCGGAGGGCGCTTTGCTCGGCGTCATAGGGTTCGTTGGTTCGCAGGATAGCTCAAAACGCGAAACTAGCAGATGATCCTCTGTTTCTTCGGTACTTACCCAAGTTACGGGTGACGCTTTGAGCAAAATTATGATCCCGCAAAGGTGCACTCATTGTGGATACGACGGAGTGGATCTATAGTTCGGGTACTCATACTGGAACATATCAGCAGCAAAGCGGGTAGAGGGAATCAGCAACCGAGGGGTCGGTATTGGTGGGAGGCTCAATGAAATGGTACCTCGGTATGACCATGTATGCAGTAGGCTCAAACAGGGACTATGGACGAGGATATAACATGGTGTGCGCAGCACTTCTCCCGGAATGGACATATCAGGCAGGAAACGACTGCCTGACCTGCAGCGGAACAAGAGGGTGCTCCAGCGTTTATGGCGTGACGGGCAAGGCAAGAAATAATGATAATAGTAGATATGTGGTGAACGACGACATGAATGAGCGGGAACGGTTGACTAACGGTTAACCGGAGGCCAGGGAGCCTCCAAAAGCCAGGGTTGTGAGGCGAAAGGGGGAACGCAGATGGGTCACCCGCCGCACATTCCATCCTTGCCTCACAACGTCGCCGTTCTGTTGGGTGTGGGTGGGTGGGAAAAATTTGTGAGTGGCGATGTTGTAGTGGAGAGGCTTGGAGCGAGACAGGGATCATGCTGGTGAGCGTCGAACATCGAACATTGGATTGTCCGAACGTTGTTTTGTCCGTGACTCGTCACGCCGCATAAGAATTTGCACCTGCTTCCTTCGTCATCAGGTGCGGTACTCCACAAAAAAGCAGAAATACTTTGAAAGCTTCGGGTTGTTAATTGACTAACAATCCGAAAATACGAGGACACGGACGGTTCCGGAGAGAGTAGCGACCCATTGGAATTAAGAGTGTTGTTTGATTGTATATTGCAGAACCCTAGCATGTGCTCGAAACACAACTCCCGATACCGGCAGGAATACGCTGGATTGAAGAGACCGATGCTTCGACAGAGGAAATGGGATGTGGAAATTATAGCGTGCCACATAAGATGCCCGTGCCGTTCGCACAACCCGGACATGAAAAGTGTAGAATTCGGAGCGCCTTCAATCAATCAATACGGTACTATTGTTGGCCCGTACTTCGGACGAACAATTGTAACTTGCGCAAAACTTCGCGAAATACTCCAGAAAAGCTTTGGATAATTCTAGTGTACCTCTAAGGCATTCTACACACAAATTTTATGCAATGCATTGAGTTTATGGCGAGAGTGGCAATGGGGTCCAAAGTAACACTTTGTCACTCTTGCCGACCTTAACCATGTCGGAGCCTGAAAACATTTGATGCAATATGTGTTGTGTAAACCCGGAACCACGGTCGCGACGCGTCTCCTGGCCCACAATTGCTAACTGACTTCATGCCCCGAACCAAGGGAACACGAGCCCACACCAAGAGAGCGGGAGAGCGCCAACGCGCTTATGAGGATGAGGAGTCTATTATACCCCATCTTCTAATGCAGAAATACTTAATTACAGGCTTCAGCACAATCACTAATCTTCTTTCTTATTTTTGGATACATACTCTTTGCATCCAGTAACTTATACAGAACAACTAATTATTCTCGCCTTGTAGTGATTCGGTTCTGCAATTGATGGCAATGCTTTGGAGTTTGAAACAACATGCTTGGAATGCTGTGACTGGATGTGACTGTCCGAAGTATGGGCCTGTCCGAAGTATGGGCCAACAATAGTACATGAGATGGGAAAGGTGTAGCCAAACACGAACATTGTCTTTTGCGCCAGTCTCCCGGATTTGTTACCAAGTTGACGAAGTTTGGTTAACACTTCGGATCAATGTCTGCTTATATAAAAAGTGTCGGTGTAACTGGGAAGGAGTCTGTGCCTGAACATGTGGAGTTTAGGCCCTGTTGCACCAGAATAGTTTCGTATACACAAGCATACGCAACACTTTTTAGGTGGTGCCTGTGTTGTAATGATAGCAGTTTCTCCGAGGAGTTACAAATCTCGATCTTCCATAGTATCCCAGCTAAGTATCATGATTGTTGCTTTTAAACATTTAGGACCTGAAAAATGCAGCCTCAGTATATATATATCTCCTGTTCTAGACTTTTGCCACCAACATCCATTTCATTTTCACATACCCCTCCAAGCATTCTCTCACTGGTTGCATAAAATAGCAATGGCTTGGCTCATCAACATTCTTGACGTTATCACCCTCACATTTGCTGGCCTCCTCATTATACAACTGCTTTATGGCCGCAATACCAACACACCTCTGCCTCCTGGCCCCAAGGGATGGCCTTTGCTTGGGAATCTACTTGAGATACCAACTACTAAGGAGTGGCTTGCATTCGCTGCCTTGGGCAAAAAATGGGGTAAGATCCCATTGGCTCGACCATTTACTGTCCTGACCACAATCCAGGTGATATGGTATCTATCTCTGTCTTTGGTCAGTGAATGATTATCATAAACTCTGCCAAAGTTGCAATGGAGATGCTTGACAAGAAAGGCTCCATTTACTCTGACTGTCCAGTCATGCAAATGGGTGGAGAGATGGTTGGGTGGAAGAATACTCTTGTCTTGATACCCTACAGAGAACACTTTCAGAATTATTGCAAGCTTTTCCACCAATTGATAGGAAGCAATGCTTCCATGTCGCAATTTTATCCTATTGAAGAAGCCGAAACCCATAAATTCCTTAAACGCCTCCTGTCCACACTGCAGGATTTGGCCAGACATGTTCGCAAGTATGTTGCACGTTCTTGGCTCACCTGTTATCACACAGTTGACGTTATACTAGGACTGCTGGGGCCATCATCCTTCATATCTCACATGGCTATCAAGTAACAGAGGAAGACGATCCTTTTGTCGAACTGGTTGATCATGCTATGGAGCAATTCTTGCTATCTACTGCGCCAGGTGGTTTTTTGGTTAACCTCGTCCCAGCATGTAGGTGCACTATACAATTCATGATAATAGGCACTCACATATCTTTCTTTACCAGTGGATCTACTTCCTTCTTGGTTCCCTGGGACTGGTTTCAAGAAGACTGCTCGGGAATGGGCGAACACATTGAATAATATGATTGAAAGTCCCCACCAATATGTGAAGGACCAATTGGTGAATTTCTTGTTGCAGTGATTGACCAGGATCCAATAACATGTTCTTGTACAGGCCTCTGGAGCTGCAGAACCTTCGTTCATGGCAAGGCTCTTGGAAGAACCCAACCCATCGCCTGAGAAAGAATTCGATATCAAGTGGTCAGCTGGTTCCCTCTATGCAGGTGGAGCAGATACTGTAAGTTACTTGCCTTGTACCCCATTTCCAGTGAGGGGTCGTGAATAACCTGGCATCAAAAATAGATGGTCTTGGCTATTTACACATTCTTCAAGGTGATGGCACTTTATCCTGAAGTTGCTGCTATGGCACAAGCAGAAATTGATTCTGTCATGGGACTGGATCGCTTTCCATCCTTTGCTGATAGAAGCGATTTACCCTTTGTTAATGCACTTGTACTCGAGGTTCTGCAATGGCATTCCATAGCCCTGACTGGTACATTTTACCAAGCAGAAGAACCATCAAAAGCTGAAATCAAAACAAGGTTTCCCCCATGTTGTAATGGAGGATGATATTCATGATGGCTATCTGATTCCTAAAGGTACTCTTATTATTACAAATATCTGGTTCACTGCCTTCCTTTCCTCTAAATCACCACCCAAAAATTAATGACCTACATCACTGTTTGTCTATCATAGGAAAATGCTGCACAATCCAAAGGTATACTCGGACCCGATGAAGTTCAACCTGGATTGCTTCTTGGGACCCAACCCTGAACCAGACCCCTGCCAAACATGCTTTGGATTTGGAAGGAGGTAAGCCATTCACTATATCATCCTCCGTGCTTCCCTCGCCTAACTTTCACCCATGCCCTGATATAGGATCTGCCCAGGTAAGATTTCAATATCAACGAATCCTGCAGGGTTTTGATTACAATGTTCGTTCCTCTGCCATGGCAATCCAGGGTGAGTTTTGGCCGAGGCATCTATTTTTATTTCATGTGCCATGACCTTGGCAGTCTTCAACATATCAAAATACATGGAAGATGGGAAAGTGATCAAACCTATTGTGGATCAGATGACTGGCATTGTTAGGTATGGTAGTGGATTGTCCTCCAGTGTGTGAAATGCTAATGATCATGTTACCCCAGCCGCCCAACCAAGTTTCGATGTTCAATTAGACTGCGATCAGGAAAGGCACTTGCACTCATCAATGTGGAGATTGAACACCACTAATTGTTCATAGCACTTATTTGGTAGGGCAGGAAGGTTCCATTTCTAAAATGGGCCAGTGACATTTGGGAATTCAACACTTTAACTTTCCTTGGATATTACTTTTACCCAGCAGTAACCCCATGACAGTGAAAGCGGTCTTTGCTCTGCCCATCATCCACGACAGTTTCTAATAAGATATTGGGTAGCCAGAAGGGGCTTGGATGAACAGCTATCCCTATGCATAGGTGTGACCAGAGAACTGGTCTATTTCCTTTGGTTCACTGAATATTTTGTCTTCCACCAAGCCAAGCATCTGGCACACAAAGAAAAAGAAGGCCATATGTGAAACATTGACTATAATAGCACTCGTGAACCAGTTTCCCTGTAATCCTTTACTGCAGAATGTATTGGGACTTGGAAGCACTTATGTGTGACTGAGGAGAAGTGGCTGAGCAGTGGAGTATTGAAGGAGCATGAGGACCTCTCTTCTGGTGAAGGCCTGGGATTTGGTGCCACTCTAATTGCACCATTCAGTATCCTTTCGGGCCACAAACTGACCAAGAAGCACAATGCCTAATTGAGGAATGAAGACGGAAATGTCAGTGCCAAGCTCATTTAACCATTGTAAGGGCCTCAGGCCTCACTTCATGGGCAAGGTAACAAGGAGACCAGGAAACACAGGCAGCAAACCTTTAACAAATCTAGACCCTTGGTGCATGGCATCTCAACTGGTCCTAAAGCACATTCAGGGCATTGGATGTCGCCAAATCAGTGTGGGGCAGTATCAGAAGAGAAGAGAGGACAAGAGGATCCCACAATGAACACTCTGAGTAGTGATTGCTATCACTTGCACACATATGTCTGAGCCAATGAGCAGCCCCCATACTTACACTCCTAGTTTCACTGGCTATCGTGGCAAGGAAGAAGCCACCAGCAGTTTGATGAAGGGACCAGACCTGGTGTTTCTACACCCTGACATCTCTCTCTAGTTTGTCCTCTGACATATGCGCAGCCTATCCTGCAGGAAACCTGGAATAATGAACTTACTCTTTTATAGATGCGCCATTGAAGGATTCTTTGAGGGAACACTACAGCCACATCTCTTGCACTCGAATGGGATGAGGTGAGAGGCACAGGGTTGACATTCGAGGTGACTAGGTTATTCAGTGGGCCTAACATCGAGATGATCTAGTTTTATGCTCAACCTCAATGTCAGAGTGACCGCCATAGCATGATGCTTCTAATTAGTTCCACAGAAAATTAAGTGGTAACACAGTGGACAAGTACACTCAGCAAGGGTGCTTTGTTAGGTGTCATAAGATTCACTGGTTTGCCGAATGCCTCAAAACGTGAAACTTCTGACTAGAAAATGACCCTAGGCTTCTTTGATACCTATCTCAGTTATGGGTGATGAATTGAGCAAGTTTAAGATCCCACAAAGGTGCACTCCTTGTGGATATGATGGAGGTAGACATATACATAGTTCAGGTACCCATACTGGGATATGCTGGTGGCAAAGCTGGTAGAGGGAATCAGCAACCAAGAGGATGGTATTGGTGAGGGGCTTGATGAAATGACACCTCCATATGACCATGTGTGCAAGAGGCTCAAACAGTAACTATGGACAAGGATATAATGCGGAGTGCACAGCACTTCTCCCTTAATGGACATATCAGGCAGAAAACCACCACCTGGCTCGCAGCGGGACAAGAGGGTGCTCCACGAAAAAATGAAAAATTTTGAGAGACTGACCACTCTTCGGGTTGTTAATTGACTAACGATCTAAAGAACATGAGGATATGAACGTCCTGAGAGAGAGTAGTGACCCATTGGAACTACGAAGACTGCATATTGCAGAACCCTAGCATGTGCTCGAAACACAACTCTAGATATCAGCCAGAGATACACTATATTGCAAGGGCTGGTTCCTCAACAGGGGGAATAGGATGTGGAAATTATAGCATGCCTCGTAAGATGTCTGTGCCATTCGCATAACCTGAATATCAAAATTGTGAAATCCAGAGCACCCTCAATTAATCAATATGTATATGGAGAGGGGAGTTGATGTGGAAGGACATAATGGCAGGCACAGCAAAGATTTCTTTTCCATCACTGCCAGGTGTTGTCAAATCGAGGAACAAACAAGTTGAACAGGAATCAGGAGATATTGAGTGGCAATGATGGGACCGAGGCAAGTTCATAGGTGACTAGATAGCATGACGTCTCCAAGGGAGATCAAACGAAGTCATAGCGAAGAAGGGGCACCTCTAACACCGGTGAACAATTTGTTTATGGTGCAAGAGGCTTAGTCAGCACCACTTTTGGATGAATGGCGGATTCGGGTCCAGAAATTTTCGAAAATATTACGATTTTTAGAATATATTTTGTACTACTTTGATACACATCCTTGATACCTGTAATGCTCACAAGCCTCATAAAAGAGCATTGAAAGTACAAAAAGCTGCAGCTGCCCATGGGAACACTGTATCTGGAGGTGGATTGGTGCTTATGAGACTGGCCTGGATGCCAAGTCAGCTCAAAGACAGGTCCGTGACTTCAGTTCACACAAGTTTGCATCACACTGGCATATTTCTGAAAAGATGGGTGGACAAATGGATTAGTTAGGGGCCTTCCATTTTGGGTGTATACATCTATACATGGTAGTCTAGCGAATTTCGAAATAGTCTGAAATTATAGCTCCATCAGTTTTGACTTTCTGAAAATTCTGTCTTAGGGTTTTGTTCAGGTTACAAATCTGAGCATTTTGGCAAGAGGACTAAGAAAAATCATGTCATCCTGAACTGCCATTGTTGTTGTCCAAAACTAGTGGTGACTAAGCCTCTTGCACCATAATAGGAGTGAGAATAGTCAGCGGATGTACACCGTGCATACTTCGATCCGGTGGGCGCATGGTTATGATTATGTCACTTTGCGTGTGTGAACATATGACGAAATATGAGACCTTCGACCTTTCCAAAAGCACCGTCTGGCGTTTCAGGACCGCCGGTAGTGGCATATCTATACGGGTTTGACAAACAATTTTCAGGATAGCCCACCAAGCACTGCAAAAGGATTCGAGATTCAAACTCCGCGAACCGAAGGTGGTATATTTTGTCGCGATCAAGTTCACGAACACGGACAATCGAAACGCCTCCATCGAGCCCGGTGGACTAATCAACGAAAATAGCCCAAGTCACGTCATGACGCGAGACAGAGTAACACCACGTCATGACGCGAGTGATACGGGATTCAAAGAACGGGACGGGATTCCGTATCCTCGCCTTGAACCTAGCGGTGAACACAAGAAATGTCCCTTTCTGAATCCGCTCAAGGGTGGAGTGGAAGGCAGGAGAGGGGGGCGAGAATATGCGGTGGCACCTCGAGTAGCCATGACACGACCGATCCCTGCCTGTAAACGCACTCGCGTGTGTTGTGGGTCCCAGAACTCAATATCAAGTATTCTGTCGGCGATTGTTCTTGTGGGTCCACCAGCGCTCTGCGAGTCGGAAAACCGAGGAATTGGAATGTCCGGTAGTGTTCGTAGTTCGTATACGTTAATATAAAAAGGGTCATTTCTGACAACCGCAGCCGGCGGTTATTAGCCTAAGATGGGGAGAAACATTCAATGCTTGTTATGAAGCATTAAACGAGATCAATCACCGTTGTGTGCTGATTTGTGAGGTGCCCTAATGCTTGATCTAGATTTGGAATTTTTCGCTGAAGCGAGCGGAAGGTGACCGAATCGCTTCAGATTAAGGTTCGGACATGTAGATGTCCACGATAGGCAATTATCGCATCGAACAAAGAGTTGCAGTAAGGCCATTCATGGAGGTGTGTGATCCAGACCAAAAAAGAACGTGTTGGTCAAGGTGTTGACTCTTCCATGATTGGACGATGGCCTGATCCTCCCGGGTCACATGCAAGAAAGTTATAAGACAGAGAGCGAAGAAAAGGCCGCACCCTGACAGTTACAAAAGGACCTGAGTACATGCCGAACGTCAAAGTGAAACCTCTTGGCAAGAAGTTCGTCTGATGATGGGCCATACGATGCCTTAAAGAAATACTTGCCCAGAGACCGTGCAACGCGCGAACGACAGCCCCGTCAATCCAGAGAAGGCATGACGTCGTGAAGCAAACAAAGCAAACCCTCGGACACCAAAAGGGTCAACGACTGGGAGGACGCTAAAGCCCAACACATCCAACTCCGTGGGACGGGGGGTAGCCAGGTCAACTTACAGCGCCCCTCACGAAACAAGATGCCACTTTAACCACTGCGTCATGGGTTTTGCCTATGAAACCAGGGAATAGCCGACAGCACTTAGCCGCGCTGTCCGAAAGAAGTGTGGCGTTGAGAGATACCCCCGTCCTCTCCCTGTGACAAGCCGTTGAGCACTGTTAAAGATTTAGTCACGCGTTGACACCCACCACTGGCACTTAGAACCTTCTCCAACCTGACCGCGGCGGTCGGGCTTCCTCGGTTTGCTGGAACACCACGACTTGCGTGCTCTGGGCTGGGTAAAGCCACGGCGTTCGCGCTGAGATGCCCCGGACCATTTTCAATACACGATTCGGGATTGAGAATGCACCAAGTCTTGATGTTCGGATGTAGCTTTCCTGGCTAGTTTCGTATCATGCGGTGTAGACGGTCATCGGCGCGTTCGGCAGAGTGGAAAACCGGAGGGCTAGGTGTCGTAGAGGCCAAATGAACTATGGAGGTGCTTCAGAGTCCATACTGAAAGCGTGCTTAATAGTTCTAACAAAAACGGAAAATGAAATTGCTACCGATTAGCTCGCAGTCCGTTAGACAAAAAGAACCGGAACTTGTCATACCCGTGTTCAAGTAGATAAGGTCATGAGGGGCACGGCGTTCGTCACGGATGCTCAACACGTTCCTCCCATCCTGGTCATCACAGGTGACACGTAGGTGCAGAACAAAGATGTCATGGCATTAAACAGCACAAACAGAGTCAGCCAAGTTAAACCCAGACTGTGGGTCCACAATTTCATTATTAGGAAAATGGTGGCGGATGTGGCGTTAAACTTTATCGACATTAGTCTTACTACCTTAAATCGAGTAAACCAAAGAATGATGGATGATTGAACGCCCAACCACTGGTCAAGCTCTAGCACTGAAGGGTAATGAAGTAGCCGTTCCAGGCGTCTAGATAACCGTTGTTAACCAACAAGGGGTAAGTGTGCCACAGTGATGCAGAGGCCTCGTCACAGCTCTGGACCTGGTAAGAAAGCGGTCAAGTCCAGTCTCGAACGTAGGTTAAAGTTTCCTTGACCAGGTCACAAAGCCACATAGATCAATCGACACGTTGAGGGCACAAATAGAACCGGACATACGGTACAACGGGACCCACATCAACAAACAAGTGTGGCGTTGAAATATATCCAACATCAGGAATCCGGATGTATGACCAACCGACTTGGCTGTCCCGATAACCCTTCCAAGCCCAGCCTGAGAGCTCCGAAAAACACGCCATCGATCGCACCAACCGGCGCAGAGGAGAAAAAGTTCGAGCGGCATCGGATATGAAAACCACGATCGACCGGTTTAAGGCTTGCCTAGAATCCGGATGCTTTCAAGGAAGAAACAAAAGCCTCACCACGAGGTGATTATGGGTCCATAACAGCCAGAAGGGTGATACCCAAGCCAAAGGGGACACAGAAACAGCGAAAACAAACGATGGATCCCGGGTGTAGTTATGCAATTGTCCGAGGATCGTCACTCCTCGTGTAGCCTGAGCGCTCGGGTACGGAGGAAAACAACCCAGGGATACGGCAAGATACGAAATACGAGAACGAGTGTGTGTTCGTGCATGGGTGCAGACGGCTCCAGGCCCCAAGGGTTCGGCAGGGAAAATAAAGGGCATTGGGGGAGACCGTGGAAGTAGAGGTCCTGATTTCTGGTTCTTGTGGGCGCTTGCCAAGGGGGGGGTATGTTCGAGAAGTTCGGGAATGAACGATAAAGGGTATGTGCTATTGATAGTCGAACCCTCCGACAACGGAGGCTGTCAGAAAGTCTACCGTCTAAAATGCACCGTGTTCGTGATTGACAATCGTATGGCAGTGGCTGGGTAGAAAATGCTGTTGAAATTGGGCGCTTATTCGTACCTCCTAACTCGGGAAGCCTATTTTGCGCCGACATTCTGACGGACAGAACGCAAATATGACATGAATAGCATGGGATTTTGAGTGGTATACCGTGAGATTCCAGTTTTTGAGAAAGACCCGAGAGTAAGACAGGGGAAGGCGCACAGATGGAGGTATGGAAATCCAAGTCAAAAGTTGATGAGTCCTGAGTCATGACATCGTAAAATCCCACACACGGAGATCCTAGGTACGTAGAACAGACCAAAGGAAGGATGATATGCGAGGACAAAAGGGCCGAATGGGAAACGCAGCGCAGCACGTATGAACGAATGGTGTAACGAATGGGGGCTATGAGACCATCGGGATGGAGATAATGACGAGGCAGTGAAGTATGAACTGGAGCATTAGTCGATGGAAGGCCGTGGAACGGGAAGGAATGCACGCAACTCTCGGAACATGAGGCTCGCAAGATCCACATTTCCCATAGCGGGTGCTCTAAATAAAATTCGTCTCCCATTACGTCTCCCCATGCGGTCGAATACGGCGGAAATATGTACAGTGCAAGCCATCACCGCGAGGCTGATTACCACCAAAACAAGATCTGAAGAAGCGAGGCCAGGGAAGACAGAAGACAGATATAGGACGAGAGACGGGTATTGCTGTATGGCTGTGGGCTTCAGGCGCTTATTCGAAGAAAATCCTGATCATCCGACATGCATATATGGGATCAGAACGCGTGAAAACACGTCTAAGAGCGGGAAAATGAGAGGCAGTGTTGGATAGGGGCCTCTGCGCTGGCCGGAGGCGCCAGTTACGGCATGGAGCATAATGACTGGAGAAATTATGTAGCTCTCCGTTGTTCGAGTATCTCGTGTCATGGAAGTCTAGAGAAAATGCATAGCATGCACAATAAGCCGACGGGGCCAAGATAATTGGGCAAAGGAGAAGGAGAGCGGCGGCATGGAGGACTGGTATGGTACGAGTATATTTCCATTTCCTGCTCCATTCCGAAGGGGCATGCTAGGATAGAGAGGATATGTCGAGTGGAGAGCTATTGATAGAGTGTGGTTAGCGCTATTGTTTGATGGAATCGAAATGCTGTTGAAGGAGTGATGACGTTGAGATTGTGGGGATGGTGGGTTGATGGATGGAGTGGGCTGGAGCGCTTTGTGAATACAAAGGCTTTGCGACGAGGCATGGCAACGGTATGAAGGTAGAGGATGAAGAGAGAACAAGAGCTTGCCACGAGCGGGCGTGATAAGCATTTGCGTTGAAACGAACGACCAACGAGAGAACAAGGCCATTTCCGCTTTTGGACACCTCATTAAGCACCTCGATCCACGTCCAGATTAGGAAATACACAGATCCTGGACTTGCGTCGCGTGGTAGATAACAGATCCCAGATTCGTTGGTGCACCGCAGCCGGCGCCGGGCTCTGCTTGGAGTCGAGGCGTCTTTTGTGGGTGCAGAGACGTAAGAGACAGCGAGGCCAGCAGGCCAGGGATTGGAGGTGAGAGGTGAATTTGGGGTAGAGTACAAGGGATCAGGGACGACGGGAAGCAGAAGGTGAGGTAACCGGAAAAGGATGGGCGACAAAGGCATGACCAGAAAAAGGCAAAGGATGTTGTTCTCGATATGTCCGCGTTTTCGACATATAAATCTCTTCCACTCTCTCTCAAATCCACCAGTCCTCCCACACAATGTTCCAAGTTGCATCTCACCCCTCTGCATTCGCCCTCCACTCCCACGGCCAATACATGGCTCACCAGCAGCACATCCCCCACAACCAGCCTGCCTCTGCTGTCCAGCTTCCCCGTAACCTCGCTCGCCCCAAATTCACAGAGGTCTCTCGCGACGCCATCCTCGCCGCCTCCCCAGAGCTTGCAGACGTGCCTCTCGAGTACATCCGTCGCGGCCTTCGCACTCGCCCCCAGCCCATGCTTTGTGGCGTCAACGCGCTTTCTCTTCCTGCCTCGCTGTCTCGTTCGCAGCTCTCTTCATCTCTCAAGGTCCCTGTTCGGGCCTCTTCCGGCGAGATATCCTACCCCACCCACATCCTCGCCATCTCATCCTCAAAATCGGCTTCCTCTTCCGACCAAATACATATTTTCCCGGTACACGCACTGGTTCTCGCCGCCAACTGTGCACGACTTCCCGTCCTGCCACCTTCCAACCCTTCACCCTCTGCAAACGGGAACCTCACCCTTCCAGTGCTACCCCTCTCCCTGCCCTCGGCAGAAGCTTTCGCCGTCGTCCACGGGTATCTTTACACCCACCGCCTCGATAGCGTAATGACCGCTCTCGGCTTCCCATCCTCTGCCTTCATGCAAAACCTGACTCCCCAGGCCGTCCGCCACGCTCTCCAGTCTCCCGATACCCTTCACCAGCTCTCTGTCCTCCTCTGCCAGCACACCGGGGGCAATCTCAGAACTCTGACGAGCCTCACAGCGCGTATCAAAGACTTCTGGCAGGACCTCGTCAGCCTGGGACTTTACGATACCGAGCTTTGGGACACGCTCGACCTCGCTTGGGAGATTCTACTCGGTGCACTCAATTTGGCTGCCGCTAGCCAGCAATAAACGTCTCCTCCCTCCAAAAATTGGTCATCCACATGCCTACTCTATACCCCCGCCCGAACGCGCATCTGGCTCGTGTTTCGTTCTTTTTCTCTCATGTCCAATACATTCTTCGAACGATTGGCCCCAGCTCATGCAACCAACCTACTGTATCATAGAATTACCCGGATAGACCACAACCTGTGTATCCATGTCTACTCCTCGCCTCTCTTCTTCGGTCTTCTTTCTGTCCGATACCACTATTCGTATATCAACTCTTAATTGACTTGTCTTCTTGTGACATGTTGTAGCCATACCAGAACCTATCCGAAAACTTACCTTTACATACATACTTATCATCAAATATGAAATTGATTATCTGATGACGTCAGTTCCTTCATAAGTCTCCCCACAACCTTCTTAGATCTTACCTTCTCGCAACCGACATTCGAAAAATGAATCCGCCGAAGGCACTCGTACTCATCGCAGATGGCACAGAAGAAATGGAATTGTCAGCTCTCCCTCTCCCTCTCTCAACACCTCGCACAGCTGATAATCACATAGTACCATAACATACGGCACCCTCGTCCGGGGCGGCGTCCTCGCCACATCCGCATACGTCTCAGCCACTGCCACTTCCCCAACCTCAGAATCAGCAACGACAACTAGTGGACAGGGTCGAGTTACGCTCGTTAGCCCGCCCACAGCGAAATGTTCGCGCGGCGTGAGGATCATGCCAGACATATATCTCGAACCTTCTTCAGTCGGATTTGGTCCCGTACGTCCGGATCACCCCTAGCCCTCTTTAATAACAACTGATGATGGTGACTATGGTGGTGGTGTAGGACAAGTATGACCTACTCGTTATACCAGGCGGAGCCAAAGGCGCGGAGACGATGTCCAACGACGTTGGTGTACAAAAGCTCGTGAGGGAGTATTTGGATAAAGGGAAGTATGTCGGGATGATTTGTGCGGGTACGTCCTTACCGTATTCGATAGCAGAGAACTGATGATGATCCGTGGTGCGATTGGCGTTGGTAGGAAGTCTCGCAGCCAAGACGTCAGGTCTTCCTTCCCAGCCGCTCACGTCCCACCCGAGCGTCAAAGCAGCGCTGGAACAGTCCTTCGAGTACTCCGAAGAACCCGTCGTCGTTTCTGGGAAACTTGTCACGAGGTACGTATACCGCTATTCTCTTCTCAAGATGAATCCTTTCTCAATGGGCGTCCTCGCTATGACAGTCGTGGACCAGGTATTTCTCTTTACTGATATCCGATTATCACAAGGGGGCTCATGGCACTACTTCGTTAGGAACCGCGTTCCCTTTCGCATTGACCCTCGTGGAATTGCTTGTTGGGCCGGAAAAGAGAAAGGAGATAACAGGGCCTATGGTTTTTCCTCCCAACACGCCTTGGTAAAGTAAACGCTCATGAATGTATGTTGCATATGCCTCTATGTACAAATATAACGTTATCCTGGATTCACCGGTCCGCATCCGGTTCGGAGGTTCAGCATTTCATATAAGTATACTTTACGACCTGATTGTCTTATGTCTTTAAGCTTCCTTCATCTTTACGTAGATCATTACTTCGTTCGTGTGGCCCCAATATCACTGTGATCGTGCACACCAAACTTGCTCCGGTCACTTCGACACATCGCATCACACTACCAGCACAACGACACAACGTTATAGCACCACAACATCGTTACATCACAACCACCACCGTACAACCCTTCCCGCACCCTTTACGTCCGAACAACCAAAAACTGCTCTGGTATATCCGGGGACTCATACGGCCCTAAATAAATCTCGCATTCCTTCACGACCTCCCCATCCTCGTTCTCCTTCACAACAACCCTCCGATTAACCTGTAAGCGGCCGACTTTGTCAACAAAGAGGTCTCGGAATCAGCACACGATGATTTATCGAGAACACTGACATGCCACACACGTGCATTACACCCAAATTGCGTCAACGTCGGATTCCCACATCGCTGAACGAATCGTAGCGCTTCGGCGAGGTGTAGTACAGGTACGCCACCATCTTCGGAGTGCGCTTCGAGTGGATAGTTGACGTGGATCGTACGTAGGGATTTGGCAAGATGTACGCAATCCGCTAGTTCCTCCTAAATATCATCGGGATTAGCCCAAAAAACGAGTCTTGGAGTTAGTTGAGGGAGTTTAGCCACTCACCAACCCTCCAGGTTCAACAACCACAAAAAACTCTTCCATCTTCATACATGAAGCACAGATTTCTCTAATCACATCCAGACCGATCAACATCCGGTGCACACTGATCCTCTTTAACCTCTCCCCGTGCACTTTTACCAACCCTCGGAAGAGGTCACTCGTCGCGTCACATGGCTCAAAAAACATGTGCGGGCTGTAGATTTGGAATTGGGAAAGGTTTGGGGTGGAGTGGGTGAGGAGAGTGAGGAGAGTGGAGCAGTATTTTGTTAGGCCTGAATGAGAGAAGTGGGTACGGGTAGACCGTGGGTCTACGTGGAGGGACCAGGGGAGAATGGTAGGATGAGGAGAAGTAGGTGTTGGTGCAGGGATGAGTGCAGATGGAGCGTGAAGTGGGGGAATGGAGAGTGTGAGTGAGCGGAGGTTGTGTAAAATGTGTGAGCTTGTAATGGATGTTGATAGCAGCTGTGCGAGGTCCTGTGGTCCCTCTTATCAATGAAACACTTGTGATATCTGGCGAGCTTGACGCACTAGTCGGGGAGAAATACCTTCCAAACCCAGGTTCACTATCCCCGTCTCACTCTCGACTAACACCGCCCGGACGCCTTTATGCGTGACCTTTGGGCATCCAGTTAGATGGAAGAATTCCAGGTTCTTGAGAAAGGGCGCCATGCGCATGAGCATGTCATCTGTTATCAGTGGCGACATCTAACATCTCGTCAGCATAACCAGAGTTCATTGGAAAGGAGTGAGGAGAATGTACTTTACATATCACATTCAGACTCCTCAGTGTCCCGTCAAGGATCTTGACCCACTCCTCTAACACCTGTACAACCTCAACTGTCGGCATGATAATGCTAATCTTCGTCAACCATCGGAACTGTAACAGTATCTTCGGATCGTAGAGGTGTGAATGATGTCCATTGATCTCCAACTCCCTCAGCGAAGGAACCGGCGGTGCGCGCAGCGTGTCAGACGAAAGAGGTGTTGGAGATGGATGTAAGAGCGCGAGGAGGATATCAGACGTCAAGGACCCGTCTCGTGTCCACGTACATGACCGGAGGTTGGTACAGTTCCGCAAACCTTGAAGGATAGACTCTGAGATTTCTTCGGGAAGTTGGTTCTTTGGAAAGTCGCGGATTTCTGAAGTTTCGTTCGAGTGTTAGCTCGTTATCTCATGTCTAATAGGAGCGATAGGAGACGCACCGAGTCGGCGGACGTATCGCGCGAGGTGGGGGCATGATGCTAGTGTCTTAAACAATTGAATGACCTGGTGTTGTCCAGAGTCAGTTGACCACCCATTACAAGGCGCTGGACGGCTTGGATGCTTACCCGTATCTTCGCTTCCTTATGCCATGAATATATCGAGGCTCGTGCGTAGAGCTGCGGGATCGTCGAGCGGTAAAAAGCATGACTAACGAGTGCTGTCTTTGTCAGATAACTCGCTTTAGGCAAATGCTCCAGAACCTCCGGGAGCAGCTCGAGTGGAAGTTCGGGTCTGGGTGCAGAAGCCATGGTCCCAGTAGAACGACTTAGCGCGTTTTGATTCAAAAAACGGTCGGACCGACATGACGCAAGCAGCAAGGAAAGCAATCATCAACTCCTCCACATTTGTCATCAACAAGCGCCCATCATTAAGCCTTGAAGTACAGAATTACAGCAAAGAAAAAGTCTACAAAAAAACTTGAAATCCGCCCTCACACCCGTTACTTCTGCTCATATAGAGCCAACAACGCCGTCTTCTGCACTTCATACACACTCGAATCCCCCTTGGGCGATACCTCAACCATTGCTGAATCCGCATTCGCACGAAGCAGCACCGCCCGTCCCTTCACCTCATTTGGACCATCCATCGCTAATGCCTCTTCGCCATTTCTCGAAGCCTCGATCGCTTTGACATATTTCGCCTCCAACGTCTCCTCTGGCGATCCATCGTCAAAGACAACGACAACTTCTTGTGCGTAGCCACCTTGAGTCCGATGTGCAGAACGTATAAATCCGGTTTTGTCCTCGAGCAAGCCGTCCTTGTAGTTATCGGTCCTAGTGCCTTGAATCTGCACTTTGATACGGTTGAGATAATTGGATACGATGGATTCAAACATCCAATCTTCATCCAGCACTATAGGGCATACCAGGTCAGCGTGTCATACGGATATCGGTGTGATGAGTAAATTACGAACCGTATTCAGAGGAGTTGAGGTTTGTTGCGTAATTAAAGTTCGTGAATGGCGTAGGTGCCGATTGGGCGCCGTGCCAATACCCCGGCGTACGAGCTGCGGTAGGGCCAGGTGTATTCATAGGAGCCGGCGTAGGTCCGCTATTGAAAGCAGGGGTGGCAGCAACAGCAGGTGTGGGTGCTGCAGCAGGCGTAGGTGCACTCTGTTCCATATGTCAGCTCCCCCATCTTCAATAGCGTAAATTACAAACTCACCCAAGGTGTTGACTCTGCAGCCCATCCAGTGTTCCTAGGTGACGACCACCCATCATTTGTTCCCCACCCAGTATTCGTCCTTCCAGGCGTCGCACCTCCCCACGATGATCCTCCGGTAGTGGCAACATTCCTCCCGGGTGTTGCACCACCCCAACGACTCGAAGCACCTCCACCACTCGCATAAGGGTTTGGCGTCCGCGAACTGGCATTCCATGCTGGTGTCTTTCCACTGTCTGCATAAGGGTTCGGTGTGCGAGAGCTTGCATTCCATGCCGGTGTTTTTCCACCATCGGCATAGGGATTCGGCGTCCGCGATGAGACATTCCATGCAGGTGTGCGGCCTTCGTTGGATGCATAAGGGTTCGGTGTACGGCCCGTGTTGGCAAAAGGCGTACGGCCGCCGGAGTTGGCGCCAAATCCTCCCGCATTGGCGTAGGGGTTTGTGGTGTGGCCACCACGTCCGTACCCTCCAGCTCCACGTCCTCCTCCGGGTTTGTCTAAAGGCTCGAGTTTACCATCAGGTCTAACGGGTTAAATCAGCACATAGAAAACGGGAGCCAGCTTTGAAGACTTACAATCGACGATAAAGTTTTTCTTTGTCAATCATGATAAGCTTATTACCCGTCCGTAGCTCGACCCTCGCAATGTTACCATTCGTATCCTTGATAGTACCCGCATAGCCCTTATGTGGTCCCTTAACAACCACCACGGTTGCTCCAATGTGTCTGTCCTTGGGTCCGCGACCCATATTGCCTGAACCCACCATACCACCTGTCGGCTGTATGAGTGCAGGGTTCATCTTGGAGAGATCAGCCCCTGGCTTAATGAGGCTGCCTTTTGGTGCTACGGAGACGAGGGTCCGTGTCCGTGTGACGAAGACGCCTCCGTTTTCTGTAATATCACGATTATGGAGGAAGGCATAGAATGATTGGTATATGTGCAAGACACGTCCTTTCCGTCCCTATCACAATAGTGTTAGAGTTGCGGCTCGAATAGCATGAAGGATTGCTCGTACCTCTCCTTCTGACTCCTTCATGTTGTCGTTAATGCGGATTTCATGGCCGTCACGGTCCGTAGCCACTGCGCGGTTCGAGTCGCGACGCATGGAGATCTGGTGCGGTTGTACCAGGCGTACTTGGCCATTCTGATCGAGCACACGGAAGGAATCGCGTTCAGTTTTGAAAATGACGCCGACGGTTTGTGCACTGTGGATGGTCAGGGTTGACTCATTAAAAAATCGTAACTGCACTCACTCAAGTTGCACCAAATCGTGCAACTCGTAGTTGCCAACAACATTCGTCCCCGAACCAACCTCCGCAGCCTCGCGTAGATCTTTTGAAAATACAGAGACCTGGTAAGATTCGATCAGTACGCCGAGCAGAACCGAAGACATCAAACGCTCACCTCCTGCATAGACATATCCGACAAAAATGTCACAATATTGTCCGTAACTGACACCACCAAACCAGTTTCATCCGCATTCTGTCCAGTCATCACCTTGACATGGTCACCAGGTTTGAACCGCTTCCTCACACTCCGTGCAGGAAGCTCAATCTTCTGACCCTCAATATCTACTCCAACAGCAGAAATGGTCACCACGTCCTGATTGACCTCCTCAACTACACCATGCACACCAGCCTGTTCACCCTCAAACACCTCGACATGATCACCAGGCTGTAGCACAGAGATAGCAGCTTTACGAGAAGCTTCGGCAATGATGGACAAGTCCACGGGGTTCTCGCCTTCTCCGTCTTGTCTCCTAGTGAATTGCGTGATTTCGTCCAAAGTCGGATTAACGTCCTCGAGGATTAGTGCGCTGACCTTGAAGTCCTTCTCGATGAACCCATCACGGTATGTATCGTTTTGGAAGACGTAGACGTCGTTTCTCCGGGTAACAGATTTCCGCCCATACACCTTCGCAACCTCCTCGTAGTTGAAAAGCCGCTGTGGCGGACGCATAGTCGTAGCCGTGACCATCTTTTTCCGCTTCTTCCCCTCTAGTGCTACATCGTCTCGGGGATTGAGATCTATACGAGGAATGAATTTCAACCCAACGTCTTCGCCGTTGTCCGTGATGTCCATAACCTGGGCGAGGTCTCCGGCGTATTTTCCGCGGCGAATGCGCACCCAACTTCCGGGAGTCACGGTTTGTTCTTGCTTTTTAATTTGCAGGAGGCTAGCCATTTCTTCAATGGGGACGAGGTGAATACCACGACTAGGATATACGCCGACAAGGCCGGCACAGGCTTCGGAGACTTGTTTTGAACTGCGGGCTTCAACGTAGATCATGCCTGGAAGGGAGTCGCGTTGGAAGGCGGAGAGGATGCTGAGAGGTTTGGCGGTGAATTCGACATCGAGAGCTTTACGCATCAGACTGAAGACGATATCTCGCTCACGTCCTGGCTAAATGGCTATCAGAACGGAATTCTTTCTCCATTTTAGGGAGATCCTCACCTTAACGCGGACTTGCCACAAACTTGCATCTTGCACCGAAGGCATGAGTAGCCGTTGCGGGATTTCGTTCATGTCTCCTGTGTACCGGACCGCGGCACGGTGAGCGTATCGTCTACTCAGGTTCTTCGCAATCTCCTCTGGGCTCTGCTCCTCTTCGTCAAGTTGCCGTCTTGCATCCAACGAAGCATGATGCCCCCTCGTCACATCCTCGTCCATATCCTCACCCGTCTCGATGAAAGGATCTAAACGCCACCAACACAAGAGCATTTAAGTACAACTCGACAAGATTACATTGAGACAGATTTACGCACCCGCGCCCATATCATCCTCCTCATCCTCCTCTTCGTCATCATCACTGACCTCGGCTTCAATATCGAGGAAACGGCTAGCAGCAGAACGTCGATGACGATGCTACAACCCAATACCTAGATGTTAACATCGTTCCACCTGGGTATTCGCAATGACTCACCTTGGCCCTCTTCCGCTTCCTCCCAGAATCCTCTTCTTCTTCCTCTTCTTCGTCCTCCTCGTCCTCGTCCTCTTCGTCCTCTTCCTCTTCATCATAATCCCGAGGTTTTGACTTCTTTTGTGGTTTCTCGTGCGTCCCCTCTTCTACCTCTTCTTCCTCTTCCTCACGGTGGTCTGCATTTTGATCGTACATTTGCGCATCCTCGACGTCGGACATGGTGGAGGTATTAGAGAGACAAAGGTAAAGGTATATAACAAGTTGACCTGGCCTAGACGGGTAAGCTTGGCAAGGCTATTCTCGTCACGTGTCACTGACTTGATTCTGCTTACGTTAGCTGTTACTCTGCTGGAAGTTTGACTCAACATCAACATTTTTGTAGAGATCGCAACAGTTATTACAACACTGGCTGCTAGAGCCCGACGCTCAGCACTCTCAGCTCCCACCATCGATTTCCGGCCATCCAAACTCTCCGCCCTGCCTCCTCGTGGCACTTGATTGCGACGCAAGTGTCGACCATGTCGGCTCATCCGTCCAGACCTTACATGACAATGTAAACTAAGCGCAATTTGCCCCATTTAAACAGGATCCTCACCTCGTAGTCGTTGGATCCTTGACCAGGCTTCATTACCTGTGCGGATTTCATTCTTAGTCATTACCACTTTTGTCATACCACGCAAAGACTCACCTCCCAATACATCCAAGGCACACCCGTCTGCAGATTCATCAGCTCTCATACGAAGACACCAGCGCTGGATATTCTCAACCCACCGAAATCAGCAAATTCGTGATTGATTGTATCTGGCTTTGTTTATTGGACCCAGTCGCTCCGAATTCTTCATATAACATCCGTTTCCCATTGGCCAGAGCGAGTGGTTTTGCGGCGTCAATATGGGAGGCAACATAATTCGTGTCCAGGTTATAATCATGCAAGGCTATGATTTGCAAGTTCCCGCAGCTAGCACTTCGATCAAGTTTGGAACGGACCAACACCTCACAGGGACGTACTTCCAGAATTGGCTTTGTAGGGACGTTGGAAGATCCGTGCCTCCTCCAGTCGAAATTTGGATTCCGGCGTTTCCTAGGACGGAGCGGATTGTGTTCGCGCGATCGCACCACCAGTTCGGTGCTACTTGGTTCATGTGGCCCATTCCCTCGTTCTGAATTTCGAATGCGAAGATGGCATCTAGAAACGCCATGAAACATGTCTCGACGGCCTCCTCTCCTAGCCTTCAGTCAATCTCACCGGAAAGTTGATGCCACGGAACGCCGAAATTAGGCGACTGGAAGTTCAAGATGTGCCTCAGGCGATTATCGAACTGTGCCAAGTCAGCGCAGTGAAATGCAGTGGACGGAGGGGCAAGTCTTACGTCGGCTATGGCATTTGGATTGGTGTAGAAGATGGACGAATCTGGGACTCCATCGACGCAGTTAGTTGTGGGTAACTGGTACTTGGCAACATAGGCATCAGTGTCCCAACATCCGAGCGCATATCTGTAGCTTGTGAACCGAAGAACTCCCTCACAACCTTAGAACCTAACTCACCGGTCGTGCATAGCAATAACCAATTTAATATCTGCAACAACGTCTATACACCTTTCACCTAGAGCAACCACAGATTTCATCCTTACCTCTGGCGTGAGCTTCAACCGCAAGTTGGTCAATCTTGCCAAGGATCGTATCGTCATATGCTCCCACTTTGCCCCATCAGTTTTCGGCAACTTCAATGTAGGCTGAAGCAACTCGCCTGCTACCGTTTCCAGATCGGCTACCGTGATTGCGCTTGAGCCTTTACTGCCAGCAAACACCCTTGTGATGAAGACGCGAAGGACTTCAACAGTTAAGTATCGGCTGGTACGATTGGAAGCCAAACCCACGCTTCATATCAGCCGCCTTCATAGCATCGAGGACCGCAATCCGATCAGTTTGCTAGTGCCATCGTAAAAGGCTCATGAATATATCTCTCCAGCAGAAACGTGTTGTGGCTCACAGAAAGGGCCCACAGAAAGAATGAGTTGGCACCGGCAAAGTCATTGGCTGCGACGAAACTAGTGCACAGAGAAAACAGGAAGAGGAGCAATTGCGACCATTTGGAAGAAGCCATGATCTCAGTTGTAGTCTCCTGATCGTATTGTATCTTATATCTCGCTGCCTTGAGAGAACCATGTGCAATGGATATTCACCTGATCATATCCGGTTGAATATTCTGCTTCTCTACTTCCTTGATTCAATACATTTGTTCTCATGGGAAATAATCAACTGTGAACGCCAGCGAAAACAACGCTAAATACGACACAGAGGTCGATCGTGGCTGGTTACTATAGTCCTGACAACCCGAGAAGTGGGGCGTTCATGGGCCATGCCTGGATATCGGAGGTCCATCCTTGCTGCGCCAAGCAGAGTCGCTCTGCCCAACCCAACGCGCATCTTTGCGCGTTTTCGCAACCAGCTAGCTCCGAAATCAGCGAAACATGTCAAGTGCCACAAAGGCTGCATCCCAATCCCCACCAGAGGCTCAACCAAGGCCACCACATTGGCCTATGGCGAGTGGGGCATTAGGATAAAGGGCAACGGCACCCGCTTGACCACCAAGCAACTCATGACTGCTGGGGATGCCATTAGGAAGGAGCTAAAGATTATCAGGGGCTCTACGGTCCACTTGCGCGTCTTCCTAGACATCCCGGTCTGCGTCAAGGTATGGCTTCTTGCCTGGTTCACGTTTTTTCAGTTGTTCATAGATCTCTTGCACAGGGTAATGAAACGCATAAGGGTAAAAGGTAAAGGTACCTTTGAACACTGGGCGACGCGGTGAGTACCTTCAAAGTCGGTCACGTTCAAATCTGAGGTGCATAGTGTACCGACCGGTTGAGTAATTTTCGAAATTGGAGGTACCCCCATGCGTGAAGAGCTTGCTAGAGAAGGTATAGCTGTCATCTTCTGAAGGAAACAGCTCTTCTTTCGAGAGTTGATGCGAGGAATTGATACACGCGCCTTGGGGCCTGGGGGATTCGATCTCGCGATCAATACGACTAGACCTTGGAAGCATCGGAACAAGGATATCTGTCACAGAGACATCGAGGAGGGCAGTCAGAGAAGGAAGATGGGGGGACATACTAATACAATTTGTGGCCATGATAACCTTGAATGTTCTTCATTGGCTGGAAACCACCAAACCGGTTCAGGTGCTCCAGAATTGCTCAGAGTCACCTCCATCACTTCCACTTTCTGCACATGAACTTCCAATCGAATCGGTTTCGTCCATGGAAATGGTACTCGGTGCGTGTTTTCGTGCCATAACGAAGAGCTCTCGAACCACACAACTTCCCCCACCGATGTACCTCTGTACGAGCTTGCTTCCGCTGACACGAATGAACTTATAATCTGTATGGTGTGCGACAGCGCGAGCCAGAAACGTCCTTCCAGCTCCAGGAGGGCCCACAAAGCAGAACACCCTTCGGTTGTGCGATACCGAGAGCCTGGAAATGTCCTGGGTGTACGTCCGGGAGCTTAATAACTTCCTTGATCTGCTTGATATGCTCGTCCAAACCACAGGCCATTTTGTATGTGCTGTCTGACACCTTCTCAACCATCATGAGTGACACGAGAAGATCGATCTTGTTTGGCAATATTTTGTGGATGGTATACAAGCCCGAATGAAGCGCAACTCGAAGAGTGGGTTTCTGGGCGTCGACTTCGATGCCCGAGTCAATGTTCACAACTAGAAAAGGCAGTCAAATTATCAGCCACGCAACCTCCGGCGAAGTCCATTGGTCAAATATACGCACTGTATTTGCCCTCAGGCTGCACCTTGACGGTGACGGGCACCTTATTCTTCCCCATCACTTTCACGACTTCTCCAACATAACTTCCAGGTTCTTGCAATAGTTGTAGTTCCTCTCTTAAGAGCCTCACTGTCGCCGGATGGGAGGGTAAGCTCTAATGGTCCACGCACCGAAAGGATAAAAAGCATACCCCGAGCATTCAGTGCTTTCCGCTGCGCCTCCAAACACCATAAGTTCTGCGTTTTCCGGTTGATGAGGAGCTCTGCACCTTCTATTTTCACCCGGGGGCTTTCACTGCAACGGCAGCCGTGGGCGTGGACATGCGGAAGGTGTAAATAGGATTTCCGTTAGCATGACGCATTTTGTGTGTGATGTGACGAGTGTGGTAAATGATCGAAGTGTACTCCGAGTACACACCCTCCGCATCGACAGGAATTAAGGTTGACATAGTGGAAGACATGGAAAAAGTGAAGAGGGCGAAATATAATGTAAGGGAAGAGTAGATGAGGCATCAAAGTACATAGGTGGAATATTTAAGCTACAGAAGCTATGCTCAGAATCACTACAAGGCCAGAACCGTATCCGAAACAGGCTTTGTTAGCAGAAAACATACATGATCTAGCATTGCGATAGGGAGGGGGGATCCAGCAGTGGCAATGCGTATTCATCACCCAGTGGTGACCAGCAGATAAGGAAATGGAGGGCTGGAGAGGGGGCTCAGCACTGGACGAGCCACTTGTCGGAACGAGGGCAACTTTCGGAGCCAAGTTCCAAGTTTTAACAATTTCGGTTTGTGATGCGATAACTTGCCTATCGTCATGCGAAAAAGCAACAGATGTCACCGAATCTGTGTGGCCCTCGAATTTGGCTTCTAATTCGCCTGTCCCCGCATTCCAAACCCTCACCGTCTGATCAGACGATCCAGAGACAACTCGCGTGTTGTCATGCGAAAAAGCAACAGATCTCACCCAATCCCTGTGGCCCTCGAATTTGGCTTCCAACTCGCCTGTCCTCACGTCCCAAATCCTCACCGTCCGATCAAACGACCCGGATACAACTCGCATGTCATCATGCGAAAAAGCAACAGATGCCACCCAATCCGTGTGGCCCTCGAATTTGGCTTCCAACTCGCCTGTCCTCACATTCCAAATCCTCACCGTCCGATCAGACGATCCGGAGACAACTCGTGTGTCATCATGCGAAAAAGCAACAGATGTCACCGAATCCGTGTGGCCCTCGAATTTGGCTTCCAACTCGTCTGTCCTCACATTCCAAATCCTCACCGTCCAATCAGACGATCCGGAGACAACTCGCGTGTTGTCATGCGAAAAAGCAACAGATCTCACCCAATTCGTGTGGCCCTCGAATTTGGCTTCTAACTCGTCTGTCCTCGCATTCCAAACCCTCACCGTCCGATCAGATGATCCGGAGACAACTCGTGCGTTGTCATGCGAAAAAGCAACAGATGTCACCGAACCCGCGTGGCCCTCGAATTTGGCTTCCAACTCGCTTGTCCTCGCATTCCAAACCCTCACCGTCCGATCAGACGATCCAGAGACGACTCGCATGTCGTCATGCGAAAAAGCAACAGATCTCACCCAATCCGTGTGGCCCTCGAATTTGGCTTCCAACTCGCCTGTCCTCGCATCCCAAATCCTCACCGTCTGATCATTCGATCCGGAGACAACTCGCGCGTTGTCATGCGAAAAAGCAACAGATGATATCGAATCCGTGTGGCCCTTGAACTTGGCTTCCAACTTGCCCGTCTTCACATTCCAAACCCTCATGGTCCGATCATCTGATCCGGAGACAACTCGCGTGTCATCATGCGAAAAAGCAACAGATCTCACCCAATCCGTGTGGCCCTCGAATTTGACTTCCAATTCACCTGTCCTCGCATTCCAAATCCTCACCGTCCGATCATTCGATCCGGAGACAACTCGCATGTCGTCATGCGAAAAAACAACAGATGACACCGAATCCATGTTGCCCTCGAATTTGGCTTCCAGCTCGTCTGTCCTCGTATTCCAAATCCTCACCGTCCCATCACCCGATCCGGAGACAACTCGCGTATCGTCATGCGAAAAAGCAACAGATGCTACCCAATCCGTGTGGCCCTCGAATTTGGCTTCCAACTCGCCTGTCCTTGCATTCCAAATCCTCACCGTCCGATCAAACGATCCGGAGACAACTTGCATGTCATCATGCGAAAAAGCAACAGATGCCACCCAATTCGTGTGGCCCTCGAATTTGGCTTCCAACTCGCCTGTCCTTGGATTCCAAATCCTGACTATGGGATCATACGATCCGGAGACAACTCGACTACCCTCATTGGAGAAGGCAACAGAATAGACTGCCGAGTTTCCGCCAATGCAGAGCTCCATGGGTCCCCATGAATCAGGTAGACCTAGCACGACCTTTGGTCCCTGCTTTACCTGAGCAGCGTAGATTCGACGCATCAACGACTTCTTGGGAATCCACGTGAATGCGGACCGATAAACCTCGAAGCAATTCCGCTGAATGCACTCGAAACTCATCCGCAGGAAATGACAGGCGTCATCAACGAGCGATTGTAGATATTCAGTATCTGCAGTTCGGACGCACTACCATGATGTTAGCACAAGAACTTCACTTTCTCATTCTCAAGACTTACGGAGAGGGCCGTACTTGCACTCAGAAGCGAGTAGATTCCTGTTCTCAGTTCACTGACCACACTCAAACACTCCATCCAATGTAAGAGGTGGGCTTCCAGGAAGTCGCGCAGAGCAGCAATAAGTGGCGTGAAGACTTGGTGCCCCGAGTCCCGGATCTCACTAAAATGCGCGGCCCAGTGCATGCATGCATACTTGAGAGCCTCAACTCTGCAAGATCCGGTTCGTTCTCGAGGGCCTGCACAACCCCGGTCGTGATGGTAGGTGAACCCTTGGAAAATTGGTATGCCATGCCTGGGATGATGTGGCGGGCATCACTGGTTGTCTCTGAGGTCCGCGAACAAAAGAAACTCGCCCCAAGCATCTGCCGCTTCTCCATGAGCTCACAAAATGACTGAGCGATCGTCGACTTGCCGATGCCCGCCATTCCGACGAGCCAATACACTTTGGGGCGTTGCCCATCAGGAGCCCAGTCTTCCAACGTTTTGAGGACATCAACACGTGTGCCAGGCATACATCCTGTGGGATCGCCATACGCAGAGCGGCGAGTTTTATACGAAGCGCCTTCGGGGCGAAGTTTGTCGATCGAGCCTGTTAAACATGAGGATCCCAAGCTGTGATTCTCATGAAGACAGAGTAGCTCACGGGAATTTAGTAGCTATGGATGGAACACATGAGGGGCTAATCGTACTTCCTCAACCGTAGAAATACTCACCTGTAACATATTCTGTACGTTCACGTTGGTGTGCAACTGTATATCGATCTGCGGAACGAAATGAGCACCAAGCACGCGCAAGCATGCTCCATAGTTTGCACGCGCAGGTTGAACACATACGAGGAAAAGATCGCAAACGCTGTTAAGGTCTTTCAACATCCTTTGGATCGTCCCGGGATCCTTCGAAACCTCGGCAATGCGGGTCGCTAATGGCCGATCTTGCGAGTGCTGGATAACTTCAACCAAGCGCTCGATAGCTCTGTGGGATCGCCGGTGAGAAATCAGCTATAATTGCAAGAGGTGAGGCTGAACGCACGTGGAGAAACTTCGGACTCTCCCTTCGATCGCCTTCAATCCGCCTTCTTCCTTGTATCGTTGCACGAGCAATAAGATAGCGTTGGATTTTTTCTCAAGTATTGTTAACTCCTCCTTGTTTGTCGATACGCCCTGCCAAGGAGAACTCAGTGACGCGGGTAGGATAGAAACGGGTTGCGCACATCGAAGATTTTGTAGATTATCCAGAATCCGGCTGCGGCAGCTTTCAAGGGTAGACAGAGGTCGGAACATTCCTTGAGACCTTCTGCTATGACTGCTAATCCATGAAGGGTTGTGCTGCCTGCTGCTCTTGCTTTTTCGAGTGGTATTTGCGGTGTTTGCGGTGTTTGCTCAGGTTCCGGGACGATATCCTGATATTCGTTGCCAGAGGCAGGTGCAGGGGTTTGGACTGTTTGGGAGCCTTGAGGGGTGGCAGGAGCGCGGGGAGGTGTTTCAGCGCCTTGGAAGGATTGAAGAGCTGCAGGGGCAGTGGGGACCGACGCGCTTGCGATGAGTGCACCTCGTGTTTTCCCTTTGAGGCGTTTCAGATAAGAGGACATCGTAAATCGACTGGCTCGGGGTAAATGTCGGTCGATGTCGATGAGGGTGAGTCAATGGACAAGCAGATAGCTGTGAGAGTGGCTGTCCTCAAGGCATTGGATTGACGCTCGGTATCAAAGCTCTCACGTCAATCGTGGACAATTTGAGCGAGAACTTCCTTTGGCACTCCGTAGCAACAGACCTCTACCGCCATTCTACCCTTCAACTCCTGGCCATACGCTTCCAACGTGTACCGATGCATCCTTTATGTCATCATTTCAGCGCCGCAACGCACACAGATACGAACACTCCACTCGATCCAAGCCAAGTTTACACCCATCTGATTTCGACGTGTTTGAGGCCTTGATGTAAGTACAGTTCCCAGTTTCAGTACATGAATTGGTGGTAGATCGGCCGTACCCGCCGCTTCGGAGGGTTGGATGTCACATATTCCCACACTCCCGCATGTAGAAAACGGAGCCAAATTATAGCAGTCCCCTGGGCCAAGTGTCAGACGAACAACTGCCACCGTCATCCGCGTTGGACTAAACTTCTGACCCTCTGACCCCGTCCTTTGGATCCCAAGCACCACCGTCTTCTTCAGGCGAAGGACCCATGACTCCTCCGAATTCACATTAAAATGCAATATATCCCCTACCTAACAAGGTGTCTACTGCACGTTTGACTCCCGTCATTTCGCCGGATGAGGTGACGGAATTGACACACGACGGGAATGAAGTCTTGCATCCATTCGTGATGGAACAGGTCATCCGTAGACACATACCCATCTGTATAGAAATGTTGAAAACCCGCGAGGTGGTGGGACAACCATTCATCCTGACCCAGACGCGGACACACGGCAGTTGCGTGGGGATTCGTCCAACCCACTGAACATACCCGAACCTGTGTCGTCCATGACGTTACTTGCGTTCGAGGCCGAGGCAGACTCACCGGGCCAGAAGAGACTCTCCACGACCACGACAATTAAAGAGAACATTGTGGCGCTGAACGTATGTCCGAATCGGAAGAGCGTATCACGTGGGTTCCTTGCAGGGATATCTCGACGTTGGATAGGTTTGGGGTTGTTTTGGATTTGATTACGAGGAGTGAGATACATGTGAGTATGGCGATTGCAAATGGGTCGGCGAAGAAGTTGCTGGATAGGTTGGTCCGAGAGTTGAAGAAGAGTGGAACTGTGCGTATTTTTTGTTATTTCTTACCGTTTGCTTTGTCGCTTCAATGTTTCTTTCCTCCTGGGGTGACGTACGTACTGATTTAGTTATGTACGTTAGCAGGTTTCGGCGAATAAGGACATGACGATCTTATTGCTTATAGGGAAGCATATTGCGGAGTATGTGGGTATTGCCACCAGGATGTCCACGGCTCTTGCGCAGGGCAACCTAGGGTAACATGAACATCGAGACGATTGGTCAGGGCGCGAGCGAGATCAACGTCTCGTGTGTGATCGAGTCCCGAGACGCAGTTAAGGCACTCAACCTCATCCATCCAGACGGTTCGCTGGGACGTGGTGAGTATGAGTGCGAAAGATAGCTGTTTTCCGCGAAGAGCGCATACTCTGGCGCGCCATCATCCCAGTCAACGTTGTCCGATCCATAAACACCATACTCGATACTGTATCAACATCCGCTAATGCACATACATCCCCCCAGATATCGCCTACCCCTCCCTCCGTTCCCGTGTACGCAGTCTCTCCCGTCACAACCCCCCCCCCGGCTCGAACTACCTGGTGCCCTCGATATCATGGACCCCTCTGTCGACGTCTTGTTCAACGTCGCTGAAAATCGCAACGTATGCCACCGAAGGGATAGGGACACCTTGGAGGACGGCTTGTCCACCAAATTCGAACTCACGACCACAGTGCCTGAGGGACAGGTTGCCGCCTTGGTGTGTGAAGGACAAGAGAACGACGAGGGATTCAAACATGTCCTCGCTACGGGGCGTATCCTGACGCGCCTTGAAAAAACAAGCCTTCGCCTAGGCCGGAGCCTTAGCAACCACCTCCAAGACAAGAGGAATAATGGCGTTCGCACCATAGGCGTTGAGCTTGTATAACTTGAAACGGGTGTCCTTGCCGAGTGAGTTCCGTGGACAAAGACTAGACGCCAGCCCACCAGAAAACCTTCATGGCTTGAAAGATTGAAGAACCACGCGAATCTCTTGAGCTTTCCGGCCTTGCGATAGGTTTCGTCCAGCACGTCCTGTTAATTGTGGCCCAATATAGCGGGCTCACATACGTAGCTGAGATCCTTTGCTTAAGCCACTGTGGTCGATCCCAGTTTCGGGGAGTTACGGGATAAGAAGAGCCAGCATTCAGCTAAGATAATATAAGTGCGCGACCTGCTTGGACGTCCCATCTTTTCGTTCAAAAAGTGTCGTTTCAGGTTCTGAAAAAGCGAAAATCCCTGAGGTCCAGGGTTCGTGAAGAGTGAGCTTGCTGGTAAGAGTGTCACGGAGTCGATCGATGGTACCGTTGGACTTCTTGACTGGGAGGGCCTCGCGATACAGTACTAACAAATCAGCCATCTAGTCGTGTAGGTGATATTTAGAGGAAGGGTGATATAACATTCTGCTTTGAACACCTTTAAATACAAGTCGTCTGCATTTGTGCGCCTTTTCGCCACTGGTCAGGTTCCTATTTCGAGTCTCGTTTTAGATTAGAGGATCTACGAACATGAGAAGTCCTGATATGCACAAATGACTCGTTAACTAGTTACAACCAAAAATGCCAATGTGAAGAACAGGAGTGAGTGCAGAAATGCGGCGTTTTGGAGTGGTTGTGACTTGGTCACCGATAGAATATCCATCCTCAGTGCAGCAACATCATGTGCTAGTGCTCAGGCCAGTTGATATCAAACGGTTATTACGTGTGTACTTGCTCTATCCCACACATAGGCTGACCAGCTCAATGCATCCCCAGTGGTCGAACAGGCTGCCACAGGCGAAAGAGGGTCAAAAAGCACAGTGGGAGGGTTGAAAGCAGGGGACCATTAGGCACGAGGGCCGGAAGCTGCCCCCATGCTATTTCCCACGCTCCACCCCGATCATATTTCACGCCCAATACGAGCCTTGAGCTCAACATCATATCCTCCACACACACAGAAGATGGCTCTCGTAGGGCCAATAGCCGGTGCCCTTGTCGCCGGAGGAGTACGCGCCCTTGTCAACGTTACACTCTTTCCATTCTGACAAACTCGGACTTGCAGGTCTACTACGGATTCTCCAACCTCATCCAAACAAGGTCCGTCTCCTGCCCTATCTCCTCGAACCCATACTGACCTACTGACCTGAACGCCAGAACTGACCAATTACGCCGCGAGTACGCACCATCCACACACTCTCCATAACATAATTCAAGTCCTGACCTTCACCTCCCTACTTTCCTCCCCCAAACTTCACTTTGGTCACTCCCAACCGAAAACCAGTCTCCACATCCTGAGCTCCCGCCTCACCGACTCCCCAACCCTCGTCAATGCACCACCCTCCGCTGCAGCCCGCATTACCTCTCACCCTTGGTCAACCTACTTCGAATCCCGGTGGAATCAAGAAGTCGCATACCTCTTCGCCGGAGTGAGGGAATGGGACAGGAGAGCGACAGAATGGGGAAGGAAAGTTCTATATGGTGAACGGACGTCAAGCGATAAGTCCTGAGATTAGACCGAGGGTATGTCGCTGGGGGATTTTCTTTAGAGCACGACGTTGTCCAATAGACGAGACATGGATTCCGACTCTTCATATCTCACCCCGTAAAAGCGAGGAAACAACCATAGCATACATACACGATGTTACAAGCGCAAGGCCAGTCCACAGCTAAGAAAAACATTTACACAACTACATATCTCTACACAAAATTGACATAAAATCCCTATTGACCATACCCATATCCACTATACCCTTGCTGATACCCTCCATACCCTCCCTGCTGCCCAGGCTGTTGCTGATACTGTTGCTGAGGTGCGGGCGGTGGCGGCGCTGAATGATACCCTCCACTACCATACTGCTGCTGCTGTTGCTGTTGAGGAGGCGGGGGTGGAGGTGCACTCGGCGTTGCATATGATTGCTGACTATACGAATACCCAAAGGCCTGCTGTTGCGTTGGAGGTGGCGGAGGGAACACTGACGACGACGACGACTGCCCAGGTGTTTGTGTCGGGGCTGAAAAACTCTGCGACCCCAACAATGCAAGGCTCGCATATGGGTCGTTCTGCTGTGCACCACCACTCGACGTCAACGAAGACTGTGCTGGGCGCGGTGGTGGTGGCGGTAAGAACGACGACGACGTTGGCTGCGGCGGAGGTGGAGGGGAAGAGTATCCATTATTCCCATACGGCTGTGACGACGGTGGAGGAGGGAAATTATAGGTTGAGGGCTGTTGCTGGCGTTGAGGAGGGGGAGGGGGAGGAGCACCATAACCCTGGGGTGTGGGTTGTTGATACGGCGATTGATACCCAGGATATTGTTGTGTCTGTTGTTGCTGTGGAGGAGGTGGCGGCGAGAACTGGGACGGCGGTGGGGGAGGAGGCTGATAGGGTTGCTGCTGGTGCTGAGGCGGATGCTGGGGTAGTGGGAACTGATGCTGCTGCTGAGGTGGTGGAGGAGAACTGTACTGATAAGAACTCTGTGGTTGGCTAGGTGGGGGTGGGGGTGGCTTGGTCTGCCATGACGGAGCCGGCTGTTGTGGGGACGGCGCATCTCGCAGACTCAAGCCCGCAAGAGCAGAATCTAAGCTCGACTTCGCGGGAGGCGGAGGCTTAGGAGGAGGTGAAGCAGACGAGATGGCGCTGAGACGCTTCTCAGTCTCAAGCTTCCCAGCTAAAGCTTCGCGTTCGGCTGCCCGTCTAGTGGTGAATGACCGAACCTGGGCTTGCAGTTCTTTTGTCAGCTTAGAGAGTTCAGAGTAGAACTGGAGTCCCTTGCTGGAGTTACAGTCAGTACTTGATCTGAGGACTGAAAGAAACTTGAACGTACGCAATACCGTCCCGAACCTCCATATATCCATCCCTCGCCCTCGAGAACCGTCTCACTGTATCTTTCTTCCTCTTCTCCCTCTCTTCCCACTTCCTCGCTCCAGGTCCTCTCCCAGCAAGGTCCTTAAGTCCCTTCCAGAGCGTAGAAATTTCCTGAAGCACAGCTTCTTGTGCGTGTACAGTCGAAGTCAATCGCTGCTGATAAGGCCGGAATTTCTCGAGTTCAGTCGCGAACAGAGTGGGTTCAACGCCCGAGTTCCGACGATTCAACAGAAGAAGGTGAGAGACATCATCGGCTTGGATCTGCATCCTGGATCAGAATTAAATCTTCTTCGAATCCAAATCAGAAACGCACCTTTTCCTTTAGATCCTTGAGGACCTCATTCCTCTCTCTCGTAATCTTATGCAACCTCGTCAACCTCTCCTCAATCTCATCCACGAAACCCCTAATCTTCTTCCTCTCCCTAACATCCTCCTGTTCCGAACTCACATCCAAGTCTAACAAATTATCCGCACCCGATCCTCCACGCTCTCTAAAAAGAGCCTCGACCTCCGGACCCAACAACAGCTGAATATCTCCCCTCACAGAATCCCACAACGTCAGGACTTGCTGGTCCGACGTAGCAGCAGCTTCCAGGGCCGATAAATGACTCTTCAAATCTTGGCGCATCGTCTTCGTCAACGCCGCTGATGGATCCTGAGCCCAGAGATGTTCGTATTTGACTCTCATCATCTCACACTCCCTCGACTCGATCTCCAAATCCCTCCCAACACTATCCAAATCGTTCTTGACGTTCTCCTTGGCCCTAGACAATTCCGCCAACAAACCCTGCACATTTTCACGTTCCTCTACAAGTCCAATATCCTCCTTCCATCGCCTAACATCCAGCGGCACCTCCTCCCCACCTCCAACCTCACCCTCAGCTATAGCCTTGAACCTAGTCAATCCCTCCCGAATCCCCATCCCATCAACGATGCTCCTCGCTTCACCCTCCGCCGCGTCCGCCTTCTCAACCTCTGCTCTGACAAGCTTCGCCTTTTCCTCTGAATACACACTGGCACTTTCGTGCACACTCAACGGGACCAACTTCAAGAATAAATCCTGCCCAATCGTTTTCTGCACCTCTGGCGCTGCGTACACATCGTGTATATGAATCGGAGTCGCCACCGCCGTCTTTTCGATGTTCGGCAACGCTTCAGGGGAAGGTAAGACGGCGTTGTAGATCAAATCGTTCTCGCGCGTCGCTTCGGATTTCTTGTCTGAGCAGAGGACGTGGTGCGCTTTTGTACGTTCGTAGATGGAGGTTCCCGCGTCTGAGGGGAGGTTGGGTGACATTGTGGACACGAACATGGAGGAGAAGGATTGAGCAGACTTGGAAGCTTCTTTAGCTAGGGATTCGGCGAGGGTGAAACGGACAAGGGCGTCCCCATGCTTGCCAGCAGCATCATCCGCGAGTCCGCGGTAGTATTGTGCGAGGGATTGGAAGTATTTGGATTTGATCTGGGGTTTTAGGTTGGTATGAGCGGGTGGGTAGATAAGCGCTGTAGGATGACGTACTTGGATAATCGTAACCCAGTTCCTATCAAAGATTCCCTTCCCCATGAACTCCTTCACATCCTCTGTCAGCGTTGTATACATAAACGCAGCCTGCGCAGCAATCTTTGATACCAACGCATTCCCCTTCTTTTCATCTATACACTTCTCGAAGAATACTTCCGTAGCCTGTGCAAGGATAATGTCAACCAGAAATTTGACGACATCCCGACTGAGGTCCGTTGAAGGGGCGTGTAAGAAGTTCTCGTTAATATAATTGAGCATCCCAGCGCAAGTACGGAAGTAATAGAAGGCACGTTTGACGCCTTCAGGGTCGGACCGCGATTGGGCGGTTGCAATCGAGCTATGCGTTGCAGCGATTTGGAACAGGACAGAGGCCTTCTCATACGCAATAGATGTCTGTGTGATCAGCTTGTTGGTGAATGCGTCCCGCCATGGGAAATTAACGCGGATCTCTGGGAAGCGCAGTTCAAGGAGCTCGAGTTGCCCAAAGTACTTGTATAGGAGATCCCTCGCTGCAACACATTATTATCACTGTGTTCTGACTGTAACATTGACTCTGAGTAGCGCACCAGTAAAGTCGCTACCAGCGCCCTTGACCGCATCCTGACGACAGCGCTGTAGAGCGATACACTCTGCAGAGTAATTGTCCGGGTTCTCTCCGTATGACTGGGCGATGACATTCCTGATCGGTGAAGTCCAGTCGACGTCGTCCGTGGTCTTCTTGGGTATAGATATCATAGGCGACTGGTGCGCCATTGTGAGGGGTGATGGTGGGAGGCAGATACAAGGGCCGGGTGCACAGGCTGTTTGATCTGGAATGTGCTGCGAGATTGGACAGTGTGAGTAATCCGAGGTATTTGGATCAGGGGACGGTGACAAATAGTATACGTCGGGCATGCCCGGTCACTCGTCGTGTTCATCGTTCACCACAGCCAACTCGAGTCCCATCATGTCCAAGCCCACGTCAAGCGAAGATATCCTGGGCCAAAAGGTGCGTGTCTTGTTGTTTGAACTCATATATTTCACTCATTGTTCTCATAGTATGACCGCTGTTGTATGTTCATTCGTGTTTCTGCGAAACTTGGCGCTAATTTGGCATTTGGTGCATAGTGGCAGATCTTCTCGTTAAATCGTGTGTAGCAAAGCCTTCTCGGACTTTGGTATCAAATCTAACAATTCTACAGTGGCGTCGGCTTCAGCGTAGGAGTTGTTGCCTCCGTGATCTTCTTCCGCCGTATGTCGTCACGCAGCCTTTAGGTTTGAGGTGTTCCCAAGATACGGACTAATAACACGGCCAATAACACAGGACGAACATGGCCTATTGCCCTTTCGACAGGCTTCGGTGCTGGTGCAGCATATGCAGACTGTGACCGTTCCTTCAACCCCACCCGCATTCCCGGCACTCGTATCATCTCGGAATCTGAGGCCGCTGCTCTTCAAGCAAACAAATCAAATTAGACATCTGGATATACTGTAGAGCTTATTTGGGTGTGGAGATGTGTTGTGTCGTGTTCTGTTTAGGACCTTTCTTTTCATATTTTATGCACCCATAGCAATAGATTCCCTTCCCTCTTTTACTTCTGGAATGTCTGGATATGGATTTAATTTTCGGATGGTTTTGTTTGTCCCTCCTGCTCGGGTTTTGCAACCAGCCCTAGCTTTGGTTTTGAGCTGTCGCCTACAAATTTACGCTGTTCTTCGCCGAGGACAAGGCGCCTGTAGAGAACATCTGGGTTTTACTGTCAGCAATTTTCCCACAGGATATACATGCAACGCACATCCAGAGCCAACCATCAGAGGCAACGACCAGATAATGGTCCGTATCCGCTGGGCTTGAGGGTGAAGAGGTTGCTTTGCCATGGTTTCCTCAAGAGCATATACTTGTGAAACGTGAACTCATGCCGTCAACGGCAGGTCTCGATCGGACTTCCAATTCCAGGTCTCGACCGAACACGCTTATTGGGGTCCACAAAGTGTCAAGATGGTCATATGCGAAGAAAGGGGGATTATACAATGGTAATTATGATGTTGTTGTGCTGCCCCCTGGGCTTGGTATATCTCCCCCAGGAAGGGGAACATCCGCTCCAATTTTGTCCACCACATAGTAGCTAAAGAAGAGGACCTTGAAGGTAAGGGCGAGGCCAAAGTGAAGGGCGGCGACGATGATAATGAGGAGGCGCGTTGCCTTCGCTTCAGCCTATGCGAAGGGGATTAGATGAATCCATTGTTCGAAGGTTGTCATCACGTACAGAAGCAAGGACTGGATAAATGTTGGACCCGAGGAACCAGCCTGAAAGACCAAATGCAATTCCTACAAGAGCCCAACGCACTATAGGGACGGGAATCACACAGAGCACCTGAAGTGTGTGGTCAAACCCAGGTCGACGAACAGGGGTGGAGATTCGAAACGCACTGAGACGGGTATCCAAACGAACTGGGCGTATCCCCAGACTGCCATAGCTTCGACGATACTCCATTCCCCAACTCCAAGATAGCGCAAGGCAAGCCAGAGCATAACCGGCAGGGCTAGTCCATACGCGTAGACAATGGATACAGCCATGCTCAACAAGCGGAAGTCATAATCGTATTCGGCGGCTTCTGAGAGATAAGCGGATATCGATGCGGCAAGAGAAGAGGAGAGGAAGAGAGCAAAGGCGAGGGTGGTGAGGGTCCAGAAGGGCCCGTACATGTCAGGCGGGTTGAGGTGCATAGAAACATATGCGCGCGCTTCGGTAGGGATGAGGGTCGTGTAGCATCGTTTGAGCACGGTCCGTGTGTCGACATCGAAGTACTGTTGGTAGTAATCGAGGGTCCAGAAACCACCTCCCCCTTTACTCTGCGTGGTCTGGTCCCGCAGGTACCCTAGAAGGTTGTGAGTGGAGGAATCGGGAAGCGTGAAATACGCCAACCTCTATCGGTATTTCCTACACCGGTGCTTGGGGCTTGGCTGTTGGAGGGCAAGAATGCTGCGCAGGGAGTGAGTAGACATGTGTAGTTGATGTGGAGGCAAACAGACTTTTGAATTGGAGGCCTTCGGGGCCTTCTTCTAGTCGCTAGGGAGGGTTAGATCGGTCATAGAGAAAACTGGAAGGCTCACATCATCAGCTTCGACTTGGACATAGGCCATGGTGGTGGGTGCAGTGAGATGTGACGTGGGTTGAGCAGGTGACAGTGTCGAAGACCCCGGAAACTTGGAAAGCGGTGATGAACAGACTTAGCAATAGATATTTCATAGATATTTCATTCGCTCATTTCGCGCCTCAGTCCACAAGTCCAATGGAACAAGAAATATGTCTTTCCTGCTTCTAATATCAAAGATCTCACCCAGTGCTGTCTCCGGGCGTCCTCGGTGTATATTTGTTGATTTCCATTTCCCTTGTTTTCGAACCGTCATCACCGCATTCGCTATTCTTTTCCTGAATCTGCCATCACCAACCCAACGCGTGGTTTTTGCCTCTGCGCGTTTTATTGCGTCTTTGGACAATATCCCTTCAACCGCTCCCCATTCAGCTAGCTCCAACAGGCTTCCAGAACAATGGATAATCCCTCACAATGTCACATAGATTTCATCGCTATCAGTCCTCCGCCCACTTCGTTCGGTCAGGCTCAACCCGATGATGACGCCCCTCCTTCTTTCGAATCTTCCCAATACGACATTATATATCGTCGCCAGAGGAAACCCAGGCCAAACGCCCTCAAATCTACCTACATGCCCTCTAGGTTTATACACCTACCCAATGCCTTCGAGTTTGCTGGATGGGGTTCTATGATGCGTCTCTCCCTTACAGAAGAGGATGCTGCCGTCGGTGACACCGAAATGGAGTCAGTCAAGAAAGGCAAGGTCCTTGGCCAATGGACCGCCAGCGCACTCGCTGGCAATGCCGTTCTTGGGAGCGTATTTTATGCTCTTCCAGTCGTGGTTGTGGCGGGTGGTGTATAGTGAGCTTGTCCCAGTTCATTAACTTTATAATGAGTTTGACACTTCTAGTTCCCCTATCACGTTAACTACCGCGGCGCTCGTCCTCTTCCTCTGGAGGCCAATTATGGAAGAACTCGCATCTGCGCTTCCCATAAGCGGTGCGCCGTACACCTACCTGTGAGCCTTCTGTCTATAATTATTTCTCGGAGCTTGATTAGACCCTCTAGTCTAAATGTTGCTTCCAAACCTCTGGCCCTCGTCTCTGCTGCCTTGTTATTATTGGACTTCGCCTCGACCTCAGTCGTCTCTGCTGCCACCGCTTCGACTTACCTTGCTGGTGAAGTTGATTTGCCATTCCCCTCGTGGGTCGGTGCAGTTATTGTACTCTTTATCTTCATCTGCGTCAGCCTCAGCGGGATACGGGAGAGCGCAAGGATCGCCTTGGTTGTCCTCTCGGTTCACGTACGCCCACTCATCAGAACTAGAAACTTAGTATCGTAGACTTCTGACGTCACCACTCTAGATTATCACGATGCTCATCCTCATGATTTTTGCAGCTGTTCATTGGGGTCGTGTTGGTAATGCTCAGCTTCTGGAAAACTGGGCCGCTGGGCTGGCGCGTGGCGGTACAAGCCCTGCACAGATCCTGAAACAGCTCTATTATGGAGTCTCCTTGGGGATGCTCGGGTTGACCGGATTTGAATGTACGCTTGTTCGCTTTCAGACCTCTCATGATGGATTAGCCCTCTTATCACAACCTTCCTGACTAGGTACGCCAGCGTATATCGCGCGTATCAAAGACAAGCAGTTTCCTCTCGTGTTACGGAATCTGCATCTCCCCGCAATTGTCCTGAATAGCACTATGATGCTCCTTATATTGGCGACTGTTCCCCTGGACGTCATCCTCGCCGGAGCCAATGTTTTGAGTGTTCTTAGTCTTACGGTCTGAGCCATTCTTGTCTCGGATGCTGTTTCCAAAAATAACTCATATTCTTGGCTTTGGATAGGCTGCCGGGCGATGGCTGCGCACATGGATTGTGGTCGATGCCGTCGTGGTTCTATGTGGTGGCGTTCTTACGGGTATGTGATTCATTCATTTACATCTCCGAAAGCGCCGGCTGAAGACTGGATAGGTATCTTATCAGCGTGCGAGCTTTTTGGGCGACTCGCTCAGGATAGAGCGATCCCGACGGTCTATCTCAAGGTTTTGCCTACTACCGGGGCGCCCTTTGCGTCTATTCTCTCGTTCGCCGCGTTTTGCGGGTTGCTTTATGCGACCGCTGGTGGACGCCTTGATGTCGTATCTCAAATGTATGCATAACCCAATCTACCCTTGGATTGGTCACTGATCATTCCCACCCTAGGTTTACTTTGGTGTGGTTAACTGTGATGACACTGTTCCCTCTTTCTCTCCTCTTGCTGAAATACAACCGCAATCGTCTGCGACGCGATAGACGAACGTCACTAGTAACACTCCTCTTCGCCTTTATCATCGTCCTTGCAGCTATCGCGGGTAATATCGTGGTCGATCCCAAGATATCTGGGCAAGTTCGCCCTTCGTTCATCCTTACAATCTCGACTAACTTTCACTCAGATACTTTGCCGCATACTTCATTGGAATTGCTTTCCTGTTCTATTTAACACAAAACAAGTCACATCTCCTGCGATGCTTGTATTGGACTTATGATCAATACCCGTTTCTACATCAATGGAAGAGGACGAGTCATTGGGGACTTTTGCTTGTCAAGGCTATCCAACGACTAAAGAGGCAACCGATATGCATCTTGGTAAAGAGCGACGAGGTGCCGACTTCATTCGGTGTTCTCTCTCTGAGGTCACAAGCTGATATGTTTGCAGATAAATCAGCTGTTCCGGATGATTCTCTACGTACGAAAAAATGAGGAAACGTCGTGTCTCAAGATTGTACATTTCCACGATGAAGAAAAAGGAGCTCCCTCAGAACTAGAAGCCAATGCTAAAAGTGCGTTTTTACGTTTGTTACTATTATATTCTGACTCACATCACAACCAGTCCTCGATGAGGCATTCCCAGAACTTACCATTGACCTAGTAAGCCCGCGTCTCTTCCCCGACACCCGCGTATATTTACCTGTCTACCAGATATTGGTTCCAGGGACCTTTGAGCCGAAGTCCGTTGCTGCATTAGCACACAAACTCGATATTCCAACGTCACTCATGTTTATGAGCTGTCCTGGCTCTGATTTTCCCTATTCCGTTGCAGAGTTCGGGACGAGGATTATATCGCTTTGATTACTGTAATTATTAGTATGTGTTGATTCGCTATCTATTCGGTGCATCGTTAGGCTTCTCGCTTTATATTCAAGGTTTTGGACGCGTATATCTCTCTGTGACATAACTCCGCATGTGCAATAAAAGGCTGGTTCTATTTACTTGGGGACTCATTTGTGGGTCGGAGATTGGTCACGTTGACTTCTCGAATTTTTTGATATAATTACGCGTCAGCCCTTCAATTCTTCTCTTCTTCCTTCCCTCCCCCCATCATAAGCTGGATGCACACGGCCAGACGGACCAATACTACTGATTCCTTCTCCAGCGCCCTAGATACAGGAGCAACACGTCCCTGGACCGCACAGTCACGACCCACGACGGGAAGACCGACCACGGCGGCTTCGACGCGCCATGAGGCAAGTTATGTCGTGGCGTTGCTCGAAGGACGGGGCGTGTCGAGGGAAGTAGGTATGGCTGCTTTAGACCGAGATACAGGGATGTGTATCCTTGTTCAGGTGTGTCGTTTCCCGTCTTCATAGTCCCAGTAGCGGATGGCGCATATAATGACTGTTTGACGCGCTCAGATTGCAGATTGTCCAACGTATGTCAAAACTCTGCATCAGCTGCATCTGCATCCGCCCGTGGTGGTTCTTGTGCCGGATACGTTTCTCTCTTTACAAGACCCCGCGTTTGTTAATTCTATTGGAAGCGGTGGTGGTGGGAGGAGGCAGGGACAGGGAGCGGCGGTGACGAGTACGTCGGTGTTGGTTGAGTATGTGAGGGAGGAGTTTCCTGGGGTGGTTGTTGAGCCTGTTGGGAGGAAATACTGGAATGATGCTGGAGGTTTGTTGTGTCCTTTCCCTCTTCTCTGACTGTCACTGACTGATCGGGGTACTAGGACTCGAATTTGTGATGCAGTTGTGTGTGGAAGGTGATGAGCGCGCTGCAACTATACTCGCCGCCTCGAACAAGTGCGCATAAACCCACCTCATCATTGCCTTACTGATTTGCATTATATTATTATCCGCATATAATCAGGTATTATGCGCTCTCGGCTGCATGCGCATTGTTCAAGTATGCTGAGAGCCAACTTAATGTCCGGTTTGCCACGAGTTCGCTGAGAATACGATATGTCGTTGTTGAGGGCACTATGATGATTGATCCGGAGACGGTGAAGAATTTGGAGCTGGTGAAGAATGTTATGAATCGAAAATCTTCCCATACGCTTTTCGGGTAAGCACTTTCGTTGACTAGGCGCAGCTACCCAAAGTATTAATGCGGGTTGCAGGGTCTTGAATTACACGTTTACTGCGATGGGAGCGAGGCTCCTGAGGGTTAACATCTTATCGCCTATTACCGGTAAGGTCTCGTTTTCCTGACCTGGAAACCTCGCTGAGTCGGCTTGGTTTCTGCAGACCATCGGGCAGTCGAGGCAAGGCTTGACGTTGTCTCAGGTGTCGTCGCTGTGGTTGTCTGCCCATTCTGACACTGACATAACCTCAGAGTTTATTCAGCACGAAGACAGATTCACCAACGTCCGTGAGGCTTTGAAGTTGTTGAACAAGATGGACTTTGACAAGCTCATTGTTTCGGTTTGATGATCGCAATCGACATCTACCGTTACTAACCTCTGACGGGCTATTCCGCTTAGCTGGCCTCCTCAGAAGCACGACCGACAAACACCGCTAAGGGCGCATCTTCGAGGGTGTCGCAGATGCTCAATCTGCGAAATCTGGTCAAGAATATCCCTCGCTTAAGAAAAGCGCTGGATGGGAGTCAATCACAGTTACTACAGATTGTTCACGAGGTGTGGGCTTTCGTTCTGCAAGGAAAAGCAGTTGCTGACTATTGTGATCAGATGATTTCGGATGAGAGATTGTCAAAGATCGAACAGCTTGTGTGCGCAAATTTAAACGAGGAAACTATCACAGCCAAGGTGAGACCCTTGCACCAAGGGAAAAAAGGCATTTCGTGATGTTCGTGGCAGGGTGGTATAGGGGCCGTCAATGCTCGTGTATACGCAGTTAGAGTGAGCCCTGTTTCTTCCCTGTCCTTGAATCCTTCTAGACCTTGTTATGAAGGCGAACTGTAACAAGCTACTTGATGTCGCCCGCGAGACGTACAAGGAGAATGTCGGAGACATATATCACCTGAACAAGAATCTCTCTGAGGAGCATGAACTCCCTATGACTCTGGTGTATCAAGACAGTGGTTTTATGTTTTCCCTAAAGAAGACCGCGTCGGATGGGAAATTACCGAAGGGATTCATCAATGTGTCATCACGGAAGGGGAAGTGGCTGTTTTCCAGTATGGAATTGGTAAAGGAATTTGTTGCACTGTGCTACTCCCGATTCTCACATGGTTTTTGGCCTCTAGAAAAAGTTAAACGCCAGAATGAAAGATGCCCTTGACGAGACACTGATCCTCAGTGACAAGTAGGTTTATCGTGTTTGGGATGGATCAAACCTAACCAAACATTCTTAAGAATTATCCAAGACCTTGTCGCGGAGATTGTTGCTGATATTGGGGTGTTGTATAAGGCTTCTGAGGCCGTAAGCTCTTGGAATACTCATGTGATCGGTCTGACTGATAGAGACTTAGGTTGCTCTTGTGGATATGCTGTGGTCGTTCTCTCACGCATCGATTAGTGGGTTTTGTTTCCGTTGAAGCCTACGATAGCCGAAATTGACATACTTCTCCCTCAGTGCGAAATTATGGTGACTCCAATGCCCTCATCCGGCACCACAGATCCTGACACCCTCAGTCCGACCTGAGTTTACAGGGACCTTGGCAATCAAATCTGGACGACATCCAATTCTAGAGACTGTACAGGCTGCGGGGACGCTCGTTCCTAACGATGTTTACTGCGACGACGCGTCATCTTTCCAGATTATTCAAGGACCAAAGTAAGCGTTTCTTCAATTCTTGCATTGATCATTTGCTATAAGGGCCGAAAGTATGTCAGGGAAAAGCACATACCTCCGACAAATTGGACTCTTGACTATCATGGCAATGAGTGGATCCTTCGTGCCTGCTGAGTATGCAAGCTTCCGGCAAGTGATCCGTTTTCGACGCTAGAAAGTCCCTTATTAACCCCAATTGAAGCCTTCATGATGCTGTACTGACGAGATTGTCGAATGATGATGATTTAGAGAAGAGTTTGAGCACATTTGCGAGCGAGATGACGACTTCAGCTATGATTCTTGGTATGGCAACGCCAATGTCCCTTGTTCTTGTGGATGAACTAGGACGTGGGACATCCCCTCGGGATGGTATTGGTATATCCCATGCTATTGCCGAGGCGCTGATTGCCGCTAAGGTATGTGTTGTGTTTTGCGATCTTGGGAACTCTGAGGGTCTGAAGAGGCAACAGTCATTCGTATTCTTCGCGACGTAACTCGCCGGTTCTTCTCTGCAACGCAATGGCAACTCTGATTGAGGGAACCTCCAGACACTACAAAGAGTTGAAGACAACACTTTTTCGTCAACCTACCATCGTTAAGTGAGCGGCCGAATAAGTTAAACAACGAAATTCCTAACTCTGCCACTCAACAGCCTCCACCTCTCGGTCCACGTCTGTGTCTTGCTGCTACATATGTATGCGGGCCTTGATCACGATGAACCTACAGCAAACACGCAGAACGGCCTCTAACTTTGGGCTAACCTTCCAATACAGGTCAGTCTGCATCCCTTATGGGCATTACATCAGTCAATCTCTCCAGCAGAATCGTTGATGGCGCTGCGGAAGACTTGGGTCACTACGGTATCGAGCCTTACTTTCGCTCCAGTTTGGCCCACATGGATTGAAGCTTCACTCTATCCTTAGGCTTAGAGCTTGCACGACTGGCAGATTTGCCTGAAGACGTTATCACCGAGGCGAGGAGGGTGGCTGAGTACCTTGCCAATGTCAACGCGCAGAATGAAGAAGAAAGCGAGAGTAGCAGGATTGCAAAGCGCCGCAAGGCACTATTAAGGGTGACTTCTGGCATTTCAATACCCCCTCCCGTTTCAGCTTCTTACAGAATTCTCAAGCTTCAAACCCAGCTCACGCAGGCCTATGAACACTCGGCTCTACCCGATGAGGATCTCCGTACGTACGTTGGGAGGTTCAAGGACGACATCATTCGAGCTTTCATGCGCTGATCTCGGAGTCATCACAACTTGTCTATTACGAATGACCCAAATATGATGTGATGTTACGCAAAGAGACAACAGTATAGTACAGATGTTCTCGTTGAAGATTCCTAACGTGGGCATTACGAAGTCATTCACTCATCGTCCATTGGCTTCCTGCGCGCGCCTAGGTCGATGGGGAACCCGTCCTGTCGGAAGGACTAGCGGTGGATGTGCCCTCTTTAGCGGCTTTGGCGGTATCAATAGCAGCCTTCTCTGCGAGGTATTTCTTCTCGTTAATCCCGAACTCAACTCTAGCCACCGTGAAGTTGAAGGTTGAGAGCGTCAAACCCATCCGCCTCCTGATTCTCGACTCCCACCCCTCGGGAATGCGCTCCTCAAGGAGAATAGGCTCGAGATCTTTGATACGCCCGCCGAAGATGGTTAATAGTGTTGACGAGCTGCATTCATTCCACAGGTCAATCAGTCAGATGATGTCAAGTGTCGAAGTCAACTGACTTGGAACTTCCGAACATGCGGTGGATGAAGCTGAGGGTAAAGTCCTTGTTGTAGCTACGAGCATCAGCACGTCGTTTGGACGAATATTTTGAGAGGTCTTTGATAGTAAGAAGAGGATTGCCGTCTTTATCTCTGCCCGTGGCTGACGCGAGGAGTTCCTTGATATATCCTTCATGAGGTTTGCCTTGGTCAGGTGCTAGGGCGATGTCTTCGCCTATCAGTGGATAAAGGGAAGAGTGTCAAACATTTAATAGATCAATGCAGATATGAACGGCCGGAGAACTGGACTTACGACACAGAGAGGCGTCATGCTCAATACCATTGTGGAGATCAAGCTCCGAGAGGTCGAAGATGTCCTTGCTGTAGTTCTTGCCCAACATTTTGGCGGCGTAGTTGGGTACAAAATAGCAGAAGCTAGGTGAGAAGTTGTATGTTGCTCGGATAAGCCTGCCCATTTCTTTGAATTGGATGTTTTTGCCGTCGTGGGGAAGAATGCCTACGCATCGAAGGCAAGGGCGAGAAAAGCATGGAAGGAAAGGGCAAAGACATGAGGCTGGGCATACAGCTGGCGGGAAGTAGAAAGGACCCACCGTGGTTTGCCATGGCGTTCAAAGCGGGGCATGAACACCGACTGTCTCCCTCTCCGGGAGGAACGTATTCAGGCCATTTACCACCGAAGCCGGGATGCCCCTCCGGGGTAACGTGTCCTTCACGTCTGTTGGGAGTGACTAGGTTGATAACACTTAGACCAACATCCCAGGTGAAGAATGCAATGTCATGAACAATCTTGAAGAGGATGAACATTGTTAGACGGGGCTGGGCCCTTTCCGCTCTGGAGAACCTGGGTGCAAGAAGGGAGATAGGATGGGGATCAGGTGTATTCAAAGGTCATCACGGTTTTATATTGAATTGCTTATACATAACCGCATCGTTTTTGTTGGGCGAAGGCAGATCCGAACATGGGCTAATGTAAATAAGGAAAGGGATTTGAACCCCCGGTCATTTCGCCTCAAGGCCTGAGAGATGGACTGATGTACGTGATTGGTAAGATGTAAAGGTTGAAGAAAGAGATTGAAGAACGAACGGTTAATTGATTCCAGGCGCGTGAAACCAAGCCAGGACGGAATCTACAGAAAGGTTGAACCCAACGATCTTGGAAATCGTTTTTTACAGGACTGATCCACAGAGCTTTCCCTAAGTTTTTGAGTTTAGGTTTGAGTAAATGAATACCACACGCCCCCTAGTTCGGTTAGCATGGTTTTACATACTTCTGTTCGCCTCAACACTCCCGGAGGGTTTGCCTTCCTGGAAACTTCGATGATGGATGACAAGATACGGCCCCCCATAGCCCCGACCATACATTCGTCACGAGACAACGTTCCTCGCAGGAATTGACGTGGAATAGAAGATTGTGGACAACATACCGGCGCTATATGTCAAGGGTTGACGTGATGCATTACCTCGCTGTCCGAGTTTCCTTCAAGAAGCGAGCAGTCACGTGCTCTATGCTTTAAACTTAAACGTCAAGCTGAGTGTCATCGTTTAATTAGCGTGTGCTCTTTGCAGAAACCGCGAAATATATGTAGCAGACCTGTACAACGACGTCATGATTGTCTCTGGCGAGTAGATTCGATCATAAGAGCATCAATTAGACAAGAAATCTTACTTCTGGCCGAGAATGATTTCCTCATTATAGGGGCTAGTGGGTCGGGTATGGGTAGAGAATAGGCGTCTTCGAAGCTATTAGATCTACTTACTCGCACAAAAAACACTTGCAATGTCATTTCAGGCTCGTGAGAAAGCTTCAGAGTACCAATCAGACGTACATATCGTTCCCCTACTGTACGGAACCGATTCTCGTTTTCTTCGCACTCAGGTTCACATGCAGGCACAGATGTCCGTTCGCTGTCTTCCTATTTGCAACTTGAGGAGACGTTACCGATGAAGCGAAATACCTTGGTTAAAATAGCGTCTCAATGAGAGCGAGAGCAATGAGGAGGTTGTTTGGTGTTGATAGTGATACGGGTCATCGGAGAGTGACGCTGGAGAGCATAGAAAGCAGAAAGGCGATGTTAAGGATAAGAGGAAGCAGTGAATAGTAGGGTTGACAAGTCGGGAGATCGCGAACTAACCATTTAAAGTGTGTGTCGATGGATAGTTGTAGAACGGGCATACTTCGGCCTTTTTTGGCGTAATAGGTTCGGCCACGGATGCACAGTGAGCAGTGTGGAAGGAGGCGACGGACAGTTGTTTCAAAGCTAACCATCACCCAATCCCCTCGCTTCTACAAAGGCACGTCGTTAGTGAATTTTGATGACATTCAACGAAGACCTCATTTCTTGTGCTTTAAAATCCATCCCGAGTGATTGGACCATCGATTTCCATTGAAGACGGCACGTAATATCGATGAGCATGCAGCCAAGTAACTTGACACAGACCTTCAGTTGTACATAGGCTAGCAATTCGAGAGGAGGGGATATAAGTAGAGTCATATCATCTCACGACATCCAAAAAAAAAATCTCGTACTTGAAGCACAAACGTGCTTGACAAATCCTCCAATCGGCGCGTAGGGACTTATTCAGAAAACAGATCTAGTCATCACGACATACCAACCCGCCGCTCCATCTATCCATCCATCCATCTGTCAACTCCTCCCTCCCAACCTCTTTCAGCGGTTCACACTCCCACTAATGCCAGTATCATCACCATCACCTTCTTCTAGGTAGCTTTCTTCTTCTCCTCAAGATACTTCTTCTCACTAACCCCCAACTCGACTTTCGCGACTGTAAGATTGAACTGTGCAAACGTGATCCCCAACCGCTCTCGTATTTTAGTTTCCCAACCATCAGGGAAACGTTCTTCAAGGAGCCACATTTCGAGGTCTTTCACGCGTCCGCCGAATGCGACTAACATTGTCGAGGCGCTAGTGAAGTAGATGTTGAGTTGACATGAAAGGTGAGGGAGGATGGGTAAGGAGGAAAAAGGTATACTGACTTGGTACTCCCGAATATCTTGTGAAAGAAGCTCTGCGTGAAATCTTTGTTATACTGGCGTGCATCAGCGCGTCGTTTAGATAAGAACTTTGAGAGATCTTCTGCAGTGAGAATTGTGTTTCCGTCTTCGTCTTTCCCAGAGGCGGATGCTAGGAGTTCTTTGATGTACTTGACGTGAGGTTTGCTTTGATCCGGTTCCAGGGCGCTATCTTCTCCTGTTTGTATATTCGGTGGCGAAGGCGAAGAAGATGAGAACCAGATAGAGGGTATAGGACACAAGATGAAGCGTACACTCACGAACAAGAGAAGCATCATGCTCAATACCATTGTGCAAGTCTAGCTCCTTAAGATCGATCGTATCCTTGTTATAGTCCTTCTTCAACATCTCTGCAGCGTAGTGTGGTACGAAGTAGCAGAAAGTCGAGGAAAAGTTGTATGTCGCTCGAATGGCACGACCCATTTCTTTGAATTGAATGTTTTTGCCATCGTGTGGCAGGATTCCTATCCATTAACTACGATGAGGCGACGATAGGGCGAGAATACGGGGAGAGGAGCGCTTACCATGGTTGGCCATAGCGTTTAGCGCAGGGCAGGAACAACGACTATCCCCTTCTTTGGGAGGAACGTATTCAGGCCATTTAGAACCAAAGCCGGGATGCCCTTCGGGTACGACATGGCCTTTTGGTTTGTTAGGAGTGACGAGGTTGACGAGGGTCAGACCGGCGTCCCAGGTGAAGAATGCGAGGTCGTGAACGACCTTGAAGAGGACGGACATTGCGCCTGGTTGATACTCTTGTCGTAGTTTGTGAGACGAGAGAGAAGGGTGGGAAGAAATAATCTTGGGTTTCGCTCGAGTGAATAGTACTTGTACGTAGGTAGAAGCCCCGCTAAGTCCTTATATGAATCGTCTTCTGGAAGGGTTATGTCTACGTCCGAGCTTGTGGTCAACGTGTATGGAATCACCTGGTCATGTGTGAGAAATTCTTGATGTGAAGAAATGAAAGGCGATTGGTGGATAGACAGGTACGAGGGGATATGTTGGGCGTTGAACATAGGGACATCGAAAGTCTATGTCGTATGAATGCATTTCGTCATTGTTTGTCGACGGTGCTATAGAGTTGTCATGTCATTCGCGATGCGTTTGTTTAGACCCGGCTTTATGCATGTCCGACAGCGTGATCTCCCTATCTGATGCGATCGAAAGAACAATAAATGACTCAGAATAAGCTGCGTCCGCAGTGTACACGTCGGAAAAATCCAAGAATAATATCAGGCCACATACTTCCAATGACAGTCATATAATTGCGGGATACCGACGCGGACCATGATCTGACCGTGGCCATCACCACTTAGTCTCTTCTCACTCTTTTGATAGGCATCATCATCATGTCGTCCAAACCGGGACTCTCATATCTCGACCTCATTAATCTCTGCGATAACGTGCATCTTCCGGTCAATGGCCAAATATCACCAAATGCGACAGGGTTCGACGCAGAAAGGCTCATCCCGCTATACCTGAACGAGTCACCAGATAGCGCCATCATTGGGCTCTTACGGCCTATCATTATTGAGCAACTCAAAGCAGAGAATGCTCGAAGCAGAGAGCTTGGGTTACGAGAACTATGGGATATGAGGGTGGAGGAAAGTGAGTATCGGCTATTGAAGAATGGAAGGGTGGGCCCGAGTGTGAGCTTCGGGGCATGGTGTGATACTCCGAGCAAACGGACGGAAGCGATGAAAGAGCTATGTGAGAGGTGGAGGGATACAGGATTATTTGCAGATGTGTGTGGGCCGAAAAAGTGGAGGGGAGAGTTGTATCCTGTGTATGGGGACCCGTTTGGTGTGCGCGATCATCCCAAGCAAGGAGGAGACGAGACCAAACTGAATTATGCATTCGAGATGGAGCGATCTGCGTGTGCGTTGTTTGGGATAGTGACGTATGGAGTGCACATGAGCATTTACAAGGAGACCGTGGATGAGCAAGGGAATAAGAGTCTAAGTGTTTGGGTACCGACGAGGTCGAGAACAAAGCAGACGTATGTGCCTTGCTCAGTTCTGCTGTATCTATCGTTATCTGACTACGTAAAAGGTTCCCAGGTCTGCTCGATAATACCGTGGCTGGGGGCATTCCGAGCGGGATGGGAGTGTTTGAGTCACTGGTCAAGGAGTGCATGGAGGAGGCTAGCCTGGATGCTGCGATTGTCAAGAGATATGCTCGAGCAGCTGGGGCGGTCAGCTATTTCTTTCGGTGTGTGACTCCTGCTGAAATAAGTAGCTGCGGAGCGTGGCTGACGGTGAGCAATCTATGAGAACATCAAAGGGATGGCTGCAGCCTGAAATAGAATATGTGTACGAAATTGCGATGCCCCCGGATGTGGACGCATCGATCTTCGAGCCCAAGCCTCATGATGGAGAGGTCGAGTGCTTTGAGGTGGGTGAGGGCACTGGTTGGAGCAACGTCCGAGCTGACGGTGTATAGTTTATGAGGCAAGACAAAGTGATTGAGAAGCTCCGCGCTGGGCTGTTCAAGCCCAACTGTGGCCTCGGTACGTGGACTTCGTGATCACGAAATGAGATGCTCATGTGGTGCCAGTACTCATCGAGCTATTCATACGACTGGGCTACATCACAGCAGACAGTGAAGCGGAGTACATGGAGCTGACTACTCGGCTGCATGGACGGTTTAGGTACGAAATATGGTAGTCATAGTGGCTTATGAATGATGAGACATCGGGAGTGTTTCGCCCGGTCTTAGAGGAGAGCGTGTGGGAACGGAGAGAAAGGACAGATTAAGCGACCCTGAACTACCCACCATCCCAACGTTAAACAGTTTTCTTCCCCGTTGCTACCCTCCATCCCTCTCTTTCTTTCCTCACAGGTGGTTCTCTGCCAGGACCACCCACCAATCCACCAGCCATGCCCATCTCCGCGCCCCTCCCCTCGTCCCCCATGGCTCTTGCAAAGCCACACTCTGCCTCCTTCCTCAAGAAACGCACCTCCCAGACCCTCTCCGGTCCCATGCCCTCTGCTGCATCCTACCTTAACGCTCTCAGCCAAGCAGATGCGCGTGCCCGCAACCAAAACAATGCTAACCGTTCCCCCACGTCGACCCCAGCCCTTTCACTCTCCTCTTCCATCACCTCGTCCTCCGAGGATACGGTTCTCAACGAGGATGACGCCATGTTTGACAATAAAGATGGTCTCGCCTTGCCAGCGCGTCCCCCTACTTCCGAGCAGGTCTTCACCACCGTCCACACAGAGTTTGGCCACTGCGCCGACGGGAGGTATCGCTACACCTCTGCGCACGTTCCCGGTGCCGAAATCCCCTCACATGTCGAGTACGACCCGCCATACTACATTCTGCTCTCAACATACGTTAGCTATCTCATTCTAATCTGTCTTGGCCACGTGCGCGACTTTATTGGAAAACGCCTTAATCCTTCTTCCTATGCCCACTTGATACCCAAAGATGTGAGTTTTCTCTTCCTCTCCCCCTCTCTTTACTCCACGCACCCGCCCTCCTCGGAGACGTTTGCTGCGTGCTATCTCTGCGCTTCGTTACTGCGGTTCACGTCCACGCCCTGTGGTCTACCACGCTCCTTACGTCATCCTTCCCTTTCCTGTCTCGCATGATCATTGTGCTGACTTCGCATTCTTTCCCGTATCTTAGGGTTATGCAGCCCTCAACTCAGACTTTGATTCGTTCTATACCCGCCGTCTCAAAACTCGTCTGGACGAGTGCTTCAATCAGCCTGTGACTGGCGTAGCTGGCCGCACCATCGTTCTCCTCGACCGTATCTCCCCCGACTACAACCACACCCAGGTCCTTACCGGTGGTCGCACCCGCGCCCTCAATATCTCTTCCTACAATTACCTCGGCTTTGCCCAGGGCCACGGTGGATGCGCTGATGCTGTGGAGGAATCGATCAGGCGATTTGGCATTTCAACATGTGGCACTAGGCTCGCCGGTGGTTCTATTGATCTCCACACTATAACCGAGGCCCTTGTCGCCAAATTCGTTGGAATGGAGGAGGCCCTTATCAGTTCAATGGGTTTCGCAACTAATTCGACCATCATTCCCGCCCTCGTTGGAAAAGGTTGTTTGGTCATTTCCGACGAGCTTAACCATGCCTCTATTCGTTTTGGTGTAAGGATCAGTGGAGCACATGTCAGGATGTTCAAGCATAATGATATGAAGAGTTTGGAATCGCTGCTGCGGGAAGTTATCAGCCAGGGTCAACCCAAGCATCACCGTCCCTGGAAGAAAATTCTCCTTATCGTCGAGGGTCTCTACTCGATGGAGGGTACTTTGGTCAACCTGCCAGCCATCATGGAGTTGAAGAAGAAATACAAGGTGCGTTTCCGCCGATTCCGGCTTAACCTCGCTAATTCCGTTAACAGTTCTACTTGTTCGTTGATGAGGCTCACTCCATTGGTGCTCTCGGGCCGCACGGTCGCGGTGTCGCAGATTATTTCGGCATTAACCCCAGGTCCATTGATATCCTTATGGGAACCTTCACAAAGTCCTTCGGCGCTGCCGGCGGCTATATCGCAGGAAACAAAGCCCTCATTGATCGTCTGAGGGTTCATGGTCACTCTGGTGCCTACGCGGAAGCCATGACCCCCGCTGTCCTTACTCAAATTATCGCTAGTATGGCTAGTATCATGGGTGTCGCCATGCCTAACATGGCTCCCTCATCCTCTACCTCCACGCTCCGCCTCGCACCTGCCCCCAATAACGCAATCGAAGAAGAATATTCGCACCCGGGCCCTGCACCTCCCAGTGCCCTCCCTACATGGCTCACACTCCCACCCGCCCTTTCTTCCGGCTCTGAAGGAGCAACCCGGCTACGCCGTCTCGCATTCAACTCGCGCTACCTGCACAACGGTCTGAACAAACTTGGGTTCATCACCTATGGCCACCCCGCCTCGCCGATTGTGCCGCTTTTGTTGTTTAACCCCGGAAAGATGAATATGTTCCATAGGATGATGAAGGATAGGCAGACGCCGATTGTGGTTGTTGTTGTGGCGTATCCTGCGACGCCGCTTGTGACGAGTCGGGTGAGGTTTTGTGTGAGTGCTGCGCATACGAAGGAGGATGTGGATACGGTTTTGAGGGCGTGTGATGAGATTGGGGATGTGCTTGATTTGAAGCATGGGATTAAGCCGAGTGAGAGGTGGAGTATTGATGAGATTTGTGAGAGGGCGGTTGAGGTTGCTGCGCTGTGAGGTTCGGGTGTGGTTGTTGGGCTGGTGAGGGGGGTTGGAGGTGGTGAGGGGGGTAATAGCTCACGAGATTAATGAGTTTTTTTTTTTTTTCTATTAACATATATGCCGTCTCCTTTTTTTCTTTTCCTTTTTCTCTTGGATTTCCGTAGATCATAGTTTTCTGTTATGGTCATTGATCGGGTTTTGGTAGTAGTGAACGAAATTAATCAGCTTGAGATTTCCTTCACGTATTTTCTTCCTCTTCTCTTCTATCTTATTTGTGCACGACGAATTATGCATTCATGCATTCATACATTCACGCCTTTTGGTTATCGGCTTTATTTCATGATCACGTACGGGTAGAGATCTAGATACTAGTAGATGATGTACTAGATAGGTCGTATTTTTATTCTCAATTCACGAGAGGGATGAAATGTTATAAGAACCTATCGAGGCGAGGTATTTTTTTGGTGGAGCTATTTGACTTCCGGCGGCTGTCCATGGCAGTCCCTTGATCAGGCTTTATACGCTCTTTGTGCGCTCAGTTTCATCCGAAGAGCCCACCTGGGGGAAATGCATTTATGCACGCCCATGGCAGTGTGGCTAGACATGATCCTCTAATGGGTGGACCTTGCTCTTGTCTAGCTAGATACCCACTAAAACTCCCTCTTCTCTTCGTCCAGTCTTTCGGGAGCTCATCTTCGTTCCCTGAGATTGCCCACCAGGTTTGAGGCAAGACGTATGGCCTTTGATCACTATCGTCGCAAACGTTTCATAATAGTCAGGGCGGTGGCGCGTTGGGCGGGCATAGTTGAACCGCAGTAAGTAACCGCAGTCGGGAGTACGGGTGGCGGGTTATGATCGCAGTTATAAGGTCGCCTTTTGACCCTTGGGGAAACCTGTCAATGGCGACGCCGGTGACGTTCTTGCAAGTTAAAGTCCTCCATCGCAAACCCATTCGTTGTAGTAGGTCGCTTGGGACGGGAGATAAGTACTGTATAGATGAAATAGTGTGTTACAGGTTACTTTGTCCTGACCCTTTTCAGGGGTAGTTAGATTGTTTACGGAAATTTCTTATTCTGTACTTATGTGGATGCTTATGTGTGCGGGTGGTCTTGGGTTATTGGAGTTGTATTCTGCATTTCTATATGGCCACAAGCAAACTAACTGTTAAGACAGGGTGAGCATGAGTCTGAGTGGTCTAGGATGAATATGGTTGTGCCATTGCTCAGCGCTCAATAGTGCGTCGATAAAGCTGTCCGTTACAACTGTCATTTAGCATTACGTAGGTACTGTCAAATGCAAATTACCCACATTTTTGGGATACGGGGCGCAACAAGGTCCACCCACTTGCACGACTCGCTAGGTGGTGCGTTGAGCCCCATGGACCAACCCAATGCATAGAAACTGATTTCGTGAATTAATTATGATACATCAGTAACATCATACAATACAAGAGATTATTTCGCCGGCCGCCGAGCGCATCTGAGAGGACGCAACGTTATCTCCAAATCGCAGACAATTCACAGTTCGGTGCTCCACGTCGAACATGCCCATCATCCAAGGTCCCAGCTCATGATCTGACTTCCACCTGGGTCGATGTCCCCGACACGGACGGAGAATAATCATTAATATCAATATCATCAGCCACAACCCTCGCCGCCTCCCCTTTCCTATTTTTATAGAACACGATATCGCCTTCGTCTTCAATGAAACAGCATTGTGTGAACGTGCGATAGAGCGCCCGGAAGGTATTCTACAGGTTATTAATTTTGCAGGGAGAAGAGTGAGCGATAGGTCAGATCATCCGCATGCGTGTGGAAATCAAAGACGAAGGAAGAGTTATTGGTGGATATATATGGACCCGTGGAAGGATCCGAGAGTAGTCGGAACGAGCTCTCGACTCGATTCGACTCGAGGAGCCGGACAAAATAGTAAAAAAGGGCAGGGTGTGGAAGCAGGGTGGTTGAGAAAGAAGCGCTTACGGTGGAATCGTAGTTGTAGTCGTTCCCGAGAACCGATTTAATGACTTTGGTCACTTGTGGTAGGTTGTCTGAAGATGGGCATTGGGAGTGGAATCGCGATGTTATTTTTGTCCGCACGGCATCATTATCAAGGAGTCAAGAAGGCATAAATCGAAGTGTATCAGACTTGTTTTTCTTTAAATGGGGTTATAGAATCAGGATACGTACAAAAAGGGATAGTCGAGTTGGTGTGATGGGCGATCTAAAAACGTGTCAATTAAGTGCGTGAGCATCAGTACGGAGCGGCGATTAGGATGAAGGAACATGCGAGATGTGGGTTGTAACGTCCCCACACGTATCCGCACGCATAATTCAAAGAAAAAAGGAGATAACAGTTCAAAAAAAAACATCAGGAGATGAAGAAGGATGGTCGGGAGGAAACAGCCAGAAGAGCATGGGACTTACATGGTCATGAGAAACGTTGTGGAGGAAGTAGCGGCCGACCCAGCCGAGGAAGGGTCTGTCGACGGTGGCGAGTGCACCTCGAAGGAAAGTCCACTCCCTACTGCGATAATGCGGGATAGTGGGATCGGAATGGTGCAGGTATGTGAGCATAACGATCCCTATAGAAGAGAAATAAGGGAGTCAAGCTTCAGGGTCCATGGCGGTTATCGGGCACGGGGTTGGAGAAGCTTACAGTGATTGGCGAGCTAAATTCGGTTGACATCGTCAGATTGTGAGTGCGAAAGCAGGAGAGAGCAACTGACGAGGTAAGGCACAAAATAAAACCGGGAAAAGGCTGCAAAGCCGACTTTGTTGTAGAAGATACCGAGGAGGTAGGCCATGATGCAGAGTCCGATGTCTGAGGCAATAATTCCGCGCCTCTCGTGCGGTTTGAATAGGGGTGATGAAGGACTGAAGTGCTATGAGGTGTCAGAACCATCAGTTGTGAGGCGCAGAGGTTGGCACGACAATATCTCCTTACATTTGTGCCAGGGGGGTACATGGGAGACCCCATGGAGTTACGGAGCAAGTACGATTGCATTCCGAGTAGCTGCATCAACACCATTCTACCCAGTGTGAATAACGGCATCTCCTCAAAGATCTCCTCGTAATCCGCAGTGCGCGCTTTTCCTTGTGGCGGTAGCTTGTAATCGGATCGTGTTCGGGGTACGTAGTTCTCATCACGCTCCATGGACATCGTTGCTTTCTGTCAATTGCCAGAGAATCATTAGTATCAATCTCCGAATTCGTTAGAGACATGAGCGAGGCGGGAAGAGACTCTGGTGTCGGAGGCCTGAAGAGCCGGTTAGGTCCTCGCATATGTGGTGTGTGAATGCCGCTCCAACATACTCATGAGAACCATTTCCTGCGACGGCTACGGGAAGCTGGGGATGAGAAGCAAATGAAACTCACGTGGTGGGCGTGATGGGTCGACCGCCATGAAAAGTAAGGGATCAAGAGGAACTACGGGTAGGTTGTCAATGCCCTGTTGTGTCAGGTGGTGACCTTAAGGGGTTGGTGTTAATGCTCACTGTGTGTAAGGTGAAACCAAAAAACGTGTTGACCCAAGAATAGTTGGACAAAGTCCCATGTCCCGCTTCGTGCCCTAGGCACCATAGGCTAGCGAAGGCTATCCCTTGCCAGTGAAAATAGAGACCCCAAGAGATCCATTTGATGGCGGTAAGCAGAACCCGTTGAACAGTAGGAGTCAACTGTCCCGCTGGAAGAGACGAGGAGACGCCAGACACAAAGTCATCGATCCTTGCTGCTAGGTTGTAAAGGACTAGAACGCAGAGGATATCTCGGCAAAAATAATAAGAGCCCTTCAGGGTGGATTTCTCATAGAGGTGTCTAGGAATGGCCGAGCGAATATCCGCAACGGTGACCTGAAGGCTGGGTCAACAAGGAGGGACAGAAAGAAAGTGGAAAGCTTACTTTTGGGGGGCGAAAAGGGGTGCGCTTCCTTTCTTCGTACTCAGGCGAATCCTTGAAGAGGGAGGAAAGGAACATGATATCAGAGGGTGTCAATGCTGAAGTAAATGCGATTGGGACGGACAGGTCCGCTGAACCAGCATCCTAGCGTGGACCATGACCAAACTTATATACGCTAGATGCGATATGCCTATAGACATGTGTTGAACGAGGCGAGATCTCTGCAGTCCAGGTTAGATCTGGATTTCTTGGAGTGAGAGAATGCGGTAATGATTACCTTGTGGGTCTGAAGGTTGTCAAAATTTGCTGTTACGGGTGATACAGATTCAAGTGTCCTAATGTTAAACTTGTGCCTGTATTCCCGGACGTCGTCACCATCATCTTTCAGGACCCCGAACACCCATGCCCGGCTTTCGGGTACGTGACTTCATACTCCACACACTGCTTCTTGCCAATTCGCGACCTTCAGCCTAGTCCTTGATTTCAAAACCGTCGGTGTAGAATATAATCCGATTCGATAGTTTCTGGCTCCATGTAGAGCTACACAATTTAGGCTCGTTCATAACGATGCTGATCTGCCACGCTCGATACTCAATAATCTGCCGTACAAAGCGCAAAGAACTGTAACCAAGTACTGGTCATGACAACCGGTTATAGCTGGCTACCTCTGGGCAATGCAAAGCTAGATGCGACCAAGCGTGTGGCGGGGCCAAAGAAGCATGAGTCTGCCTGTTTTCGGGGGGCTTCGCACAGGAGATTTCGGGACATGACTTTGAGAAGAAATGACACTTCGCAAGTTTATCGTCAGACGAAAACGACATTCCCTCGCTCTCTGGATTTGCATGCTCCTTCTTCCGCTAAAACCTTCTCGGAAAGCCTGTCACTCAAGATGTTGATATGGGTAGCGTGGGTATCATGGCAAATCAAGCTCGCAGGCCGCAAACTCAACGATCGCACTTTGTTCTGGATTCACCACTTTGCGGTCACTTTGGTCCAGAGGGTCCACACAGTATCGTGCAAGGTTCCCTCACCCTCGTCTCCGCGCCAATGTGGCTCTTTCACATGCGAATAATGGGGGGAAGCTTTGGTCTCGGTCAGCGGGAATACCTACCCCTTTGTAAACCGAAGCTTCGATTTTCAAGTGCTGGAATCTCCGCTTCCTCGCCCTCAGATACTTCCTGTCAGTAATCGAACGGCCCAATGTCGATGTCATTTTTCTGCATAGCGGTGATTCATGCTTCGATAATGTCCCTCTTCCTGTCATTTTGTGATTTTAGTCGCGGCGAACTCGTCGCAGTTTACAGCTCGACAGGCCGATGATCAATTTTACTCTCTGGTTACGCTCTTGTCCCACGGGAAATTTTTGAGCATGCTTACTCCTCGGCTCAAACATTTCACCGATGAATGCCATGCAATTCACTGCTCGTTAGGGTGTAGGTACCAGCACTAAAGCTCGATGCAAGTTCGGTCGTGACTGCCATTCACGGGTTGGCAATTTGAATGTAAGACTGCTTGGCGGTTAGCCCCTCGGGCGGTGGTTGGGGTCCCAAACGCCAACTTCTTGGAGACACGCACTCACACCGGTACTCTGTAAGCATGGTATCTCCGTTTGCCCTAGGAACGGCTTAACACCTAAACGTTCTCTTTGATATGCATTAAGTTCCGGCTATGTTTATATTCCTTGATGGACTACACACAAGGAGCACAACTCCCGGGGCAAATAGATCCTTTGTGCGAGATCATAGGCAGTCTTCCGAATGCATAAATATGCCTTTGCAATATGGATGTCAGCAACACATCTTTCATGTCTCGACTTCAGACCAAGTACAACGAGGACGACCTTCCTGTCTTTACTCCGATGCAATGGTGTGTTGTTTCTCGTGAAGTGAAAGAAAGCGACGATTCACTTTTCGACGTAGGACCTTAAGGGACATTCGAGCTGCCATCCCTGCAAAATACTTCGTGAGAGATACGCGGAAAGGGCTTTACTTCCTTGTCCGCGACCTCCTGCTGGCGGCTGCAGCATGGTCTCTGGCCCTTCGCATAGACCCACTGTTTGGAGACCCAAGCACTATGCGAAACCTTTCCCCCTTTCTCTCAGAAGTTGTTAGATGGGGTGCTTGGTGCATTTAGTAGGTCTCACGCTTACTGCCTTGTCGTTCTCATACTGACGACTCGCTATCTCAAGTTGGTGGTTTCAGGGGCTCATTTTCACTGGCATTTGGGTCATTGGACACGAGGTAATTGAATGAGTTCCCGTAATAGCGCAATGAATGTACTGATGGCTCTCACTTCAAGTGTGGGCATGGTGCTTTTTCCGATCACAAACTTGTCAACGACATTATTGGTTTCGTGGGTCTCCGTCGCTTGCATTTCGGACAGTCCTGCCACCAACTTGACTGATGTTCTATAATTAGGTGACACATACATTCTTATGGACTCCATACTTTAGCTGGAAAATTTCCCACCACCGCCATCACAGCAACCATGGCTCCATGGAGAGAGACGAGGTCTACGTGCCAAAGACGCGTTCTGACCTTGGGCTCCCGAAGGAGGGAGACCCGAACCTAGACTACGACGAGGTTCTCGGAGATACACCCATCTATACCCTATTTATGTTGATCCGACAGCAACTCTTGGCTTTCCCTGCTTACCTCCGTGAGTGAACTTTTCGTTGCTCCAAGGGACTGACGTTAATTGGTCTTCAATTCTCGCAGTTTTCAATGTATCAGGACAGAAAACATATCCAAGATGGACTAACCACTTTAATCGTGAGTAGGATATGATTCGCAGGACATCGGTCTTCTGCAATGATCTTCTGAACTTCTACGTCTGTGACAGCGAATTCTGTTTTATTTACACCTGCGCAGCGAAATGCAGTGTTGATATCGAATCTTGGCATTGCCTTCATGGTCTGGGCGGTCTCACACGCAAGCAAGCTTTTCGGCACTGCGACTGTAATCAAGTACTATGGCATTCCTTGGCTCTTGGTGTCTCACTGGTGTAAGCACTTCTTTTTGGCTCAAAAGCACTGCTTAAACTTTCATATCTAGTTATCATGATTACATATCTTCATCACACTGACCCCGTGATGCCCCATTACCGCGGAAAGGAGTGGAACTTCCAGCGCGGCGCTGCAGCAACTGTCGACAGGCCAATTCTAGGCTGGCAAGGAAGGTTTTTCTTGCACGATGTTGCGCATTTTCATGTGATCCATCACGTACGTTGATTCTTCCGCCCTAGGCTTGGCGGTCTGGTACTGATGATCGGCTTTACTGAATCGCTCCGTAACTAGTTTTTCCCAAAAATGCCGTTCTACCATACCCCCGAGGCGACACAGTATCTGAAGGCGTTCATCGGCGAGTATTATGTCTCTGATGATACGCCAGCCTTCAAGGCATTATGGCGGAACTACAATTTCTGCCAGTTTGTCGAAGATGAAGGTATGCTTTCATCATTGTTCGGAGGCTATACTGGTGACATTGACCGGATACGCATCTTGACAGGTGATGTGCTCTTTTATCGCAATCGTCAAGGCCAAGCGGCTCGTCGCGCTGTGGTCAGGAATTCCAAAATTCAGTAGTCTAAAAAAGTGTGGGTGTCTGCGTGGCACGTCTATGGATCTATCATGAGGGTCTCGCAATTCCCTATCGGTTTCACGTCACGTTAAGATACATACTTAATAGACAACAAACAATGATCCGTAGTGGACGTGGATGTAGTTACCCCAATCTAGCTCAATCAATCTTGACAAGCGTCTTCGTGATAGCTGGCATGACATTGGAATGGCCCCAAAAACTGTGCTTTGGAGTTGGCTCTGGGGCCGTGATTGACAGTAGACAAGGCATCGTCGATGCCAGGTTGTCGAGAAGGCCTGCGTGGGCCGGTCCGATCCCGCGGGAACCGCAAGTAGGAAAATAAGCGTAAACATCGTGATTAGATTTTGAGAATGTTAAGTTGTGATTTTTGACAAGCTGTAAATTGACACTTACATACACTATTCTCGTGGAATGGCAGCAACAGCAGGAACGACATCTACGCTACCACCCGCGGGTAAGGTTACATGCCCACCTGGCACCGCGCCTGTCAAAGCAGAGTACGTTACTTGCGGTAATTCCGGCTCGACCAAATTCTCATGATTCCTCACAGGTATTTGATCTCGTATACATCACAAAGTCTTCCTGATGATGATGCGGCTGAGGGAGCTACAAGCTCTACCCGCGGGGATGGAAATAGAGAGGAACAACCTGGATATCAAGGGAGTACTGGGCCTCAGAGAAAGCATATGACCAAGGAAGAGAAGAAGGCCACACGAGGCGCGAACAAAGGGCGAAGGTTTGGGAAGACGAGAGATGAAGTCGACTTGTGTTGGAAGGTTGCTAATGGATCCGAGTGCGATTATGGAGAGTGAGTGTTCTGTGTCAATCAGGTGGAAACTCTACTGAACTACTAATTGATGCGCGTGACGGACAGAAAGTGTAAATTCGCCCATGACATTCCCGCTTACCTCGCTGCGAAACTGCACGACCTACGTATACCTGACACCTCGGAGATATCAGATTCCGCACCTTTTATCGAACCCGACAGGGCTGTTAGAGCCCCACATCCAAAACATCCTTCATTAGATCTCGGCACTGTCTGTCCGGTATTTGCTGAAACCGGTGAATGCAGGTATGCATTTCTCTCGTTTGGGTACGGGGAATACGTTCCTATTGAGTCTACTATAGATATGGCTTCAAGTGCAGGTTCCTTGGTGCACATGTACGCGCAGACGACGCTGGCAATATTACACTAGTAGGAGACGAGGACAAGAAAGCGAGGGCTGCGCTCACTGCCGACGAGTTGAACTTCGTCAGTGGTGACGTGCGAAATGCGTTGCGAGCGAAAAAGGTCAGATTGTAAATTTTGTCACATCTTTGAATTTGCTGAAGCGTGGAGCAGTATCCACTTCCCATAGCGACTGCTTACCTCGAGGAACTAAAAAGCGCCGAGGATAAAGAGGAAAAGCCGACGTCCGTCCCCAACGGAAACGCTGTCGTTGTGGCGGAACCCGAACAAGACCTGGATGCCGCCATGTCCGCACCGGAAGCACAAAATCCTGTGCTATCAACTGTGGACGAACTCATTCAAAAACGAACAGGGGATTTCAATCAGCCCGCTGATGTCGCTGATACTCCTGTCCGGTTCCGTGAAAAGAAAAGGCTTCATTGGACGGGCAAAACTTGTACGCGACGTGTTCTCTAAATATCTTACATGTTGATTTGTTCAATTTTGACTGCAGATCTTGCCCCGTTGACGACAGTCGGAAATCTTGTATGTTGCGGTTGGATTTGAACTGAATGGCGATATTCACTGAAGACGTGCCTAGCCATTTCGTCGGCTTTGCGTGTCCCTTGGGGCCGACATTACTTGCGGCGAGAGTGAGATTTTCCGTTCGGGTTGGTCATCAATTTCCCTTACTGACATTCGTTTCAGTGGGCTTAGCCAACTCGTTCCTATGTGGATCAAAAGAAGAATGGTCGTTGGTCCGTCGGCATCCCTCGGAGAAAATTTTTGGAGTGCAGGTGGCAGGTAACAAGCCCGCCAATCTAGTACCAACCGCGGAAGTTATTGCCAGGGAATTGGCGGGAGGCGTAGATTTCGTGGACGTGAACTGTGGGTGCCCTATTGATCTCGTATTCAAGCAAGGAAGTGGATCTGCTCGTACGTCCTCACCCACACAATTTGTTCTCTGATTAATTGACGGACTGGTGGCTATCAACACCATAGTCATCGATGCTCCTGGCAAGCTCGGCAGGATTCTTGTTGGGATGAATAAGGCACTGGGAGACATACCGGTGACGGTCAAACTAAGAACGGGTGTAAAGGAGGGGAAGAACACCGCGCACAAATTGATGCCTCGGGTTGCTGTGGATTGGGGAGCATCTTGTTTGACTGTAAGCCTTACAAACCATCTTGGTAAATTTGACTGATTGCTCGCAGTTGCATGGCAGGACCCGGCAGCAGCGATACACTCGTCTCGCGGACTGGGAATACATCCGACAATGCGTCGAAGCTGTTCGCGCCCGAGAAGAAGAGGAAGATCGTGCGTCACAATTCTTCGTGCAAAGGGTGTCTCTTCCTGACGACTCCATCAGTCCCTCCTATCCCAATTTTCGGTGGAGGAGATTGTTTCTCAGCACATGACTACTATAGTAAGCTAGAACAGAGTAAAGTTGACGGCATTATGGTAGGGCGTGGAGCCCTCATCAAACCTTGGATTTTTACTGAGATCAAAGAGCGGAGAGAGTGGGATATCAGCGCTCGGGAACGGTTGGATCTCATCCGAGACGTGAGTGGCCTTAAACTCTTCCCAAGTTCAAACTTTTGCTTACACGGCGACTAGTACGTGAATTATGGTCTTAAGTATGTCCCTTGATCTCACTTACTATTCTTTGTCTGAGGCTGCGCAGTCATTTCGGGTCAGATACTGCCGGCGTAAACACCACAAGGCGGTACCTGTGCGAAGCGTTATCTTTCCAGTATCGATACGTCCCCATCGGGCTCTTGGAGCAGTTGCCTGGGCGAATTAACGACCGGGCCCCGGCTTTCCGTGGCCGTAGTGACCTTGGTGAGTTGTGAATAGTCTAAACGAGTCCATGGGGGAAGGCTAACAACTTGCGTCGAAGAAACTCTTCTTTCAAGTGGGGATAGTCGAGACTGGATCAAGATTTCAGAGATGTTTTTGGGACCTGCCCCTGAGTCTTGGGTGTTCGTACCCAAGCATAAAAGTAATGCATATGAAAGCCAAGGTTAAAATCTGGGGTTTATACGTAGTTTTAACACAGTTACAGTTGTGTCAGTTCCGCCTGTGAAGCCGGCACGAAGTCCGAGAGATGAGATGTGCACTAAGTGTGTTCGTGACCGAAGTGACCGAGACCTGGTTGTCACGTTGTCTGAGCTTTATCAAATTCAAAGCGATGACGGCCTGTTGGGTGCATCATACTTGGCGCTCGTTGTCATTCATTCTATCTATCTTCCTCTATACTTCCCTTGATACCCTTTTTGCTTGCAAGAGCCTACTCAAACATGCAAACAGCGCCTTACATACCTCCAGAAACCCAGGAGGAGGCTGAGCAGGTCGATTTCCTCCTCGGGATGATGGGCGACTTCGTGAATCGAACGGAAGCTCTGCGTGTTTACCGCAAACACAAGGGCAATGTGGAGAGAGCGGCGGATGCTATCCTTTCTGGAGACAGGGGCGAAGATTATAATTGGAACGACACCCAATCGTCTGCACCTCCAGGGTACTCGCAGGCCGTTCAGCAAATCGGGCCACAACCCCTCAAACCATCCACTGCGGTCATTGACCTTACGGGCCCGGATGATGAACTCCAACGGGCTGTGGCCATGTCCCTGGAGAGTGAACCTACGTTTGGGCCGAGCAATCGCCCTCCAGATTCGAATTGGGCAATGGTACCTACCAATGTGCGTTTTTCCTTTGCGTAGCGTGTAATGCTGTCCGGGGAACGGAGCGACCTGAAGAGGAATTAGCAACTAGGGGATAATACAGGCATTTCGAATGAAGACAAGTCGTATAATGACGCAATCCAGGCAAGTCTGGAGGACTTCGCATCGACGAATGAATCGGATTTCTTCCCGATCAGTGAGACTGTCCGTGAAGGTGGAAGGTTTGTGGTAACCAGTGCTCCTGTTATCCCTCTAATATTTGGTTTGCTCCCTCCGTGCTATTTGCTGGGTGTCCAGACCTGTGGCTTTGAGATCGGATAGTCCCACCCTCGCGTATGCTGCGTTGGTACGTTTGCTGTCCTTGTAACATATCCAAGACTCATGTTTCTGTCAGTTCATACAAGCTCTGTTCTTTGTGCCACAAGTTCGGGAACGTTTGGCAAGTATAGAGTTACCCAACATCCCTCATGACCTCCCACGGGACTCTCCAGGCATGTCGACGAGCATCGACCGTTATTACCTCTAACTTTGCTACACAGAGAGAGCTATATGGAACCTGATGGAGGTCTTCGTGAACCTGGACTTAGCTCAGCTGGCCGCTATTGTTGATTCCGATGCCTTGCCTTCGCTTTTAGCACAACCTTTGACCGATCACACCGTCGTCGCCGACGCCACTGCTGGTGGGTGCTCTTTCACTCGTGACAATCAGGTCATTATATCTCTACATTTGTCAGATTTCTTGAAAGCGGTTGCGGACGTCGTTGAGGGCCATCTGAGGATTCAGTCGGATGGTGAACCGTATGGTTTTCCCTTCTCAAGAAACACCAAAAACTGATAGGTTCTGCAGTCCCCGACTATTCAACTTTACCCATGGGCGGATTGAGCTACACAGACGCATGCCTCGTCAAATACGAAGAAACCCAAGCGACAGCCATGTGGTCCTGATCGAATTTGGAGGTGAATCGACACCTTTCACGGACCTCATCTCATGTCTCTCCGGTACCTTGTCGCTTTGGACGGATACAGGCTCCTCGCACGACGTTATTATTGAACCTTCGGACGTTTTTTGCTTCCATCTCAGGCGCTTAGTGAATCAGGCGGGGAAGTACACTCCAGAGCCATTCACGTTTCCGAAACATATATACTTAGACCAGTTCCTGTTTGAGAACCTGGATCTGGCTAACCAGAAACGGAACGCAGAGAGGAGACTGTTGGATGAGATTTCGGAATTGGCGAGGATGAAAGAGGGGTTGACTCGCCATAATGTGTGTATTTCCCTGGTAATTGTTGATGGTTTATACCTGATAGGTCAAGCAGAACAGAGATATCATCAAAGATCTTGAGGGGACTCTTTATTACTATGAAGATGTCGCCCAACCGGGAGAGGACCTTGAACGGGCAGAGATACTGAAGAGGACAAAGGCAAAACTTCAGAATGTGCTCGCTAGCATATCTCGAAAAATTGAAGGTAAGTGCAGCTAGCGGTTTACTATCCTCTTGTCTGACCTCTCTTGATAGCGATTGATTATAAGACTGAGAAGCTCCAAAATGAAGTGGCAAATGTCTTTAATATTCCAGAGCTGCAACAACATCGAGTAAGCCCTAGATCTCTCGAACCCATAACTTAATTAATGCCGCGTTCAGTACGACCTTCGTGCCGTACTCCTGCACACCGGTCTTCCTGGGCGGAAGCAAATATACTCGTATGTCCAAGACAACCGGGGAACATGGTGGAAGACGGTAGATTACAGTGTCACAGAGGTTAGTTGGAAGCATTTCATCACGTGTCGAGCAAGTTCTCACCGGTCCTTAGGTTCCTGAAGAAACGGTGTTCTCCGATCCAACGGGCCTGCACCTGGGTGCCGGCCCGTATATGCTAATCTACAGCCGCCATGTCGAAGACGAGAACCTCTCAATGCCTCAATGGCCCCGAATCTTTACCGTGAGTTGATCCTGTGAGCTGTCGAGTCTCGCTGATCTGATGAACATACAAAGGAGAGTGTGGAGAGACATAATAAGACCTTCCTCTCGTGTTTGCCTGCAGAAGTGGCAGCCAAAGCTAATTCTGCGAGCTCCCCATCACCTCCCCCGTCATCTTCTCCATCATTGTCACCGCAACGATTCAAGTCAGACTAGATGGTTGAGTGTAGACGTGGATGCGTGCAGGAGTGAAGTAATGACGTATTGTATTTGTACTCAGTCCCTGGAAACAAACAAATGTGCATTCAGCATTTCTCTCATTAATCAACGCACTTGTTGTCTTTCGTGGTTCATTTCGCTTTTTCGCGTCTTTGCCGCTTCCACACGTTATTATGGTTTCCGCTGACAATCTCAACCTCGACGTGCTTGAAGAAATCTTCTCGTACCTTCCACATGGGCCTAGTCTCGCGTCGGTCGCTTTGGTCAGTCGGACATTCCTGGAGGCGGTGATTCCTCGATTGTATGCAAATATCTCTTTTCGCATAAGACAAGCTAAGAACTATCCAGAGGTTAGTTCTCGAAAAGTCGAAACATGCTGGGTTGAATTTAGTGTCATATCTGAAACCATTAGATTATGACCCCCTTTGGCGCAATCATGGCGCATCCCGACCTCGCCACATACGTACGCGATGTTGGTGCGATCACCCTGCCCCGTGTATCCGATTCGTTCTTGATAACGCTAAGCAGAGATCCTCGCAATCCCACAAATCCAGAAGGCGAATAGGTTGATCAGTCACCCTAAATTCATACACGAATGCGCGGAGGCTCTTAAACTGTGTCATAACCTCAGCTCCTTCAAAACGACTGTGTCAGGAGCGGTCACATATTTCTTTCCTTCCATCAGTGACAAGACACGACTTGAGAAACTGTGCTTGTATGCGAATCTTACAACACAGCAGTCTGAAAGTCTACTTGTGCTACCGAGCATCAAGACGCTGGAAATCCAGTCTGGGTCGTGGAGTGTAGCAGATATCTTGCCGAAGTGGGTTCAAATGGGCCTCCGCCGCTCATTGAGGGATTTGACATTATATGTGAGACTCTTCTGCTCTTGGACTTTGTTCATTCACGATCCCCATTGTCAAATGTAGATGATCACCGACCTCAATGAAGACGTGTTAGAGGCTGCACTCGCTCAATTACCCGAACTATGCAGTTTGCATGTGATGAGGTGCCCTAAAGTCGACCATAATTGTGTCCTGCGTGTGGCACGATACACACCCCTCCTCGAGAATTTGTCTATGACAATTTCGGTTTGTTTCTCCACACTATCCATAAACGATATACAGTTTGAACGCGACCTTATATCTAGGAAGTGAACAAGATTAATTCATTGAACCCTTCCGAGCTCAGTCGCATTCGAAGTCTTGCTCTTGATTCTCGGTCACCCGATACCCCAGAAATGCTCTCTATCATTTTCCAATATCTCCGGACCACCTACTTCCCATTAACATCGTTTAAACTTAGAGTCTTCCAAAAGAAGGTCGTGATACCATTGGACTTCGTTGAACGTCTAATGGAAGTCCATGGTCATAGCCTCCGAAGATTGTCGTTTCTAGACTGCGAGGTCCAGACGAAGGCGATTGAACATATATGCAAGAATTGTCCGAAACTTGAACGAATAGACCTTGCCCTACCGATGAGAGAACTTGTAAGGTTTCTCCTCTCCCAAACACCCTATCGCTGATCCTCTCTCTTCCTTTTTGTCTTTTTGTCTTCAATAGGGGTCATTTGGAAAGGCAATATCGCATGCAAAGAACTTACGTACCATCGTAGATATCGACAATCACGTCCAGCACGGAGCAAGAACGTACCTCACTTCTGACAATGTCGAGTTCTTTATGCAGTTTGCACCAAGTTTGAGGACTATTATTGATGGTAATCGAATCTGGACGGTATGTACTGATGTGCAACGACTGCGACTACAACTAAAATTGTTATGGTCTTACCCCAGCGTAAGCAGTCACAAAACAAATTTCCTCTCGTCAGTCTCGAACGACGACCGACCCGGAAAGCTGGGACCCATTGGTTCATGCCGCAAGAAGCTTAACCCGGTTGCCGTCATCCACGTGCTTTGTTGTTGTCAGTCTCATTCAGTATTCTCCGACGGCTCACTAACTAGCCCGTTCTTTGCTCCATCTGCGCGGTGTAGTCACAATGATAGTTGTTACTCGGCGATACACTAGCATGCCTTGTTGCCATGTTACACTTGATGATTGTAATACTGCTGTCTACACGATACCCAATGAGATAATAATACATGCGAAACCATTAGTAACGTTTTATGATTTTATTCGGCCGCAAGACACAAGCTGTAAGCACAGCCTTGCGACGCCAAGGACACTAGGCACCCTACCCTGTTAACTACCGTTTTGAACTCGAGCTAGAAGGCAATATAGGGAAGCTGTCATTAGTGAGAAGCGCAGCTCCCCCGACCGCACCAGCCAGACCGAGGAATAGGAGCTGATTTCCATTTTTCTAGAAACGTTGGGATGTTAGTCAGTACTCCGGTTTGGAGCTGGACGTAAGGATCCTTACCCCTTGCTGACTGGATGATCTATGAGAATACCGCGTTATGCGTGCAGGCCCCTCAAACATTTCGATCGAGGGCTCAGAGCTACCGGATGGCAGGGAAGGTGTGTGGTGCCGTCTCATTTGTCTCGTGGAGGCAGGTACTGAGCTTAGCGCCTGCTCTACTCGTCTTTGGAAAGCAAGGGGCAAGTTTCGTGGTCGTGCGGGTCCATCAAATATGATGGGAGCAGGAAGGCTTGTGGGAGGCGGGCGCGGTAAGGTTGGTGAATAGAGTGTTGCCGAGGACTCCGCATCCTGCGGCTGCCGTCGATTTGAGCGGATGGTTTCAGTACTTTCACCCAGTCTCGAAGGGACGTCAAAGATATCGAAAATGGGTGCGAGAGTTATTTCTTCAGGCTCTGCCGCTGGTAGAGCTGCGGAGGATTGGAGGACGGTTGCTCGACTCGGTGCTGATGAATGCACGAGTCGTGATCGTGATCGTGACGATGACGAGAAACCGTTGCGGAGGCTAGTGAGAACCTGACGATTAGCCATGGTTAACCCAGTTCTAGGAGGGAGGTACCAGGGGTTGAATGGTTCCATAGGTTTTTATAAACAATATCCTCGAGAAAATATCGGGAGATCTAATCGAGTCATGGAGATGAAGTCATGCAGAAGTGCTTTTTCGGGCAAGCATTCGCCTGGATTGGGGATAGATGTTCGCCAAAATAGATGAGTAAGTCTGTAGCGTGTACTATGCCCAACTTCCTCATCTCATGTCTGAAAATGGACATTGATATGAGCACGAAGGGTAAGAATAATGGTGATTTTCCCAGTTTAGGATACGAGTTGGCAGCTGTCGATTTAGGCTGCTATGGGTAATGCACCTTTGAATTTGCCAAGAGCTTTGTAAAGCGGATATGGAGCGGAGATAGAGAGATTTTGCATGGAGATCATAGAAGACATCACTCAGTAATTCTGCAGGTACCGTGTCGGTAATGAGCTGAACCGTCTTCGATGCTTCGATTCGGGCTTGGCAAGAATCTTGCTTGGAGCAGTACAGAGGGTAACCGGCGTCCGAGTGCATGGAACTTGTCTGGTTGAAGTGGCGATGTGACGAAAAGTCGACATCAGGGTGATCTAGTCCATGGATCCTGTATGCTAGAGCTCGGATACCGCTTAAACGCCACCCTGAGTTTTGGTTTGTCCCACACCGCACCACTGCAAGCGGTTCATGGGATAGTATGAGCTTGATAAACGATGGTTTGGGGGACAATGTTCCGACCTCCTCGACCAGAGAACCAGCCGTTGTGATCGATAACTACAGGCAGGTGAACCAGTCGCACTGCACTTTCATCAGCTCGGTCTCCAAAGAGCAGCACTGTGGGAGCTTTTCGGGTTGTTTAGATGCCAGATTTCAGAATCAAGCCTATCGCCCATTTGGCAAAGGATTCAGAAAATATCGGCTGTCTAGACTCCCGAGAGCGAACCGCTCGTTTTTACGCAAGTTAGTTCAGAGAACCTAGCCAATGGTGGAGCCTGAGAGAGTGAGAGAATGTGCTTCGAGGCGCTAAGAGCACAGCCCACAGTCGATAATCGAAAGAGGCCGCACGGGAGGAATCCAGCTAAGAACCAGTACGTTCGTAACCTGTCAAAACCAGAGTACAGCGCAAGACGTTCCTCAGGAAAAAAGAGACAAGTGTTCTGTGAGAATGAAGGACAAGAAGACACTCTCGGTTCAAGAAACGAATAGGCAGGATTGCGACCACCACATGTGTCAAGACTCAGTAGGGATACTCAGTACTCCGATAGAACTTGCAAAACTGATGACTGTTGCTGTTTGTCAGTGTTAGCATCGCAGGCCTTCATCTAGATCACAGAGCCCCTTCCAAATTGGGCATGTCTGCCGACTCATGCGTCCACTACGTTGTGTGGGGGCGACCCACCAAGAGCTATGCATAAACAAGGTGAATAGTTTGCAAATGCAATGGCTGTGTTGTTTCATGATAACTGATAAATTTTAGGCTATTTTCCCCTATGTCCGTGTTGCTTGTTATCCGTGAAACAATAAACGCAATGACAGCAGTATCACAACACTGCTCTTCTCAGTGACCTCCGTCGCTCAGAGCTCTTTGTTATGCTCAGCAAGCTCCGCGACGCTCAGGCCCTAGGATAAAACCTCTCTCTCTCTCAGTTCCGACATGAATGGAGTTTCCATTTCGACGCCATGCCTGGGCCATGTGGACAACACGTGTTGAGTGTCATTCCTCATAATGCCCAGCATCGTTGCAGGAGACAAGTTTGTATCACCTATTGTTTCAGCTGCGTCCGCCGTACATGAGGTGCCTCGCCTGAACCTCAAAAAGCGGAAGACTCAGGTATCTTTGTGCTGTAGTCATAGTCAGAACCACCCACCCTCCAATGCCTACCAGCGAAAGCGCTACCCTGCCTCAATATGGATTCGGCGCCGATATCGATTTCCAATCACTACTGAAGGGTAATCCCTTTTTATTCCGTGTTTACACTCCCAGGGAGCGTTCGCCTTTCTTCGATGACACCGATCCATATTTTCTCGCTCCCAAATTCAACGAAAAATATGCCCGCTCCCCGGTGGAGATTAGGGATCACCAACAACTTATCGATGCGTGGGAGGTAAACTACTCAGACGTCGCCAAGCACATGGACTGGACGACGAGAATGGCATCTCCGTTCATTTCAACATCTTTCAGCTTCGCGTGGTGCATCTGGGATGCTTTGCGTCGCTTTCATCAAGGAGTGAAGAAGGACGTGCAGGTGGCCATCATTGACGGACGAGCCATTGCAGACCGAGCCATGACCGCGGTAGAACTCCTGGAAAAGAGCTCACCAGACCAGTGGGTTTCTTGGCATTCCCATCTTATGGTATTCGTCTGACGAATTATTCCAGGAGGAATAAAGAGTACTGGAAGTGGCATCGGTTCTCACAAGAGTCTCAGTCGGTTCTCGTTTACGGCTCAATACCAGGAACAGCTGTCCTCGCGTCGATACCGCTTCTTGCTATTCTGCGACACCTACCTTCATACTTCCTGCAACCAGGGTTCCATGCTTTAAATGCCGAGAACCCGTTGCTTGGAGTTGGATGGGATTATACGGAGAAGAAGTCGAGTTATCGACGGTTTTGCCGCGACATGGCGAACCGGTTCCATGGCCTGAATACGGAAGAACGATTGGCGGATACCACTGCAGGCTCTCTTGCGCTCGCGCTGGCCTTCCTACGGCCCTGGTTCCACCAGGTGGTTGACATAGATGAGGATCACGCTGTTCAAACTCTGACAGGTCTTGCTTCGATCATCGCGCAATGGCCTGGACAGTGGTGGGCACAAGAACACCCCGAAATCCACGAATTGACGCACGCGATGGCGTTGACACTCTGTCGGGAGCTGCGTGAAAGGCATGGGCTCCAGGTAAAGGATGAAGTCTCGCGTCTGCGAGGGGTTGTTGATGAACTGCACGAGGTGGTGAGAGAGTACGAGGTGAAGTTCAATTCTTTGGGCAAGCGATCCAAGGCGAACCAGTCGAGAAAACCAACACCCACGCTGTTCATTAATCCGACCGCTCCGGTGTTTTCTCCACCGGTGCGTGCTCCATCGCCACCCCCGATTCGCATTACGCCGATCTCGCCATCGAAAGTTCGGACACCCCTCACTCCTCCCGACACTCCCAAATCGTCGACATTCGCTTCCTCTATCTCGAGGGCTCCAGAAAGCATACGGCCACCTACATCTGCTCAGGATCGAGCAACGGATCCTTCCCTGGAAGGGGAGCTGGAACCGCGATCGACACCCCTCCCTGACCCGCCTACCCCCTTAAGCGCTGCAATTGTCACTTCAATAAACGCGATTGCAAGTCAATCATTCCCACTATCATCGAGACATCATAGCATTAGCGATCCTTCCCCCAATTCAGACAACTGCAGCGCGCAACCAAACCGTAGCTCGATCGCACTAACTCCACCTCTCTTGCAATCTCAACATTCTCACATTCCCTCATCTGCTCTTTCAGAAATCCGACCTGAGGAAATACCTTTGCCTCCCACGCCTCCCCAGCACAACTCCGTCATATCGGAGATCTCACCTGAATGTCTACCATTACCGCCATCGCCTTTTGAGGACGACGATTCGTGGACGATGATTTTATCCCACACCGATGATTTCGACCGGGAAGAGGACACTGACGACGACACTCAAGTCGGTGAAGACAGTTCTTACAGGAAGAACATGCAAGACTCTGTTGCGACGTTACGAGATGCAAATGATTCCCCACCTGGCTCCCCTACCCTCGTCATCACACAACTCCCAGCGCCCGCGGACCCAAAAGAAGTACCAGAATATGTCCCTCCACCACCTCGTTCCGGGATCTTCGCTGAGCCTCTGGAGTTTGATTATTCTCTAGTCGAGGTTGATGAAGAATATGTGTTCCGCCGACCACCAGGGATCCTCGAGACAGCAGGCTGCGTCGTCACCGGATTTCTGGTTGGGGCTTTCCTCACGATTGCCATGTTTAGCCCTCAACGTCGGATGCTTATTCATTTGACGTGAAGCGCAGGTCGTTTCCATAGCGCCCCTTCTCGCGAAACCTCTGTATGAAATACAATCTATATGTACAATCTATATACAACTGTACCTCTGGGATTACTTAGACAATTACGCTGTTAACATCAGCTCCAACTTCTCTTTCATAGAATATATGGATTCATTTGTATCTCTCTGACGTCGCCTCGATGTAATGTATCTAGCTTGGATCTTGAATATTGTATCTTTTATATATATTCATACAAATGACCTCCGACCGTACACCACGAGATTTCGTAACCCCCATTATCCACATCTTACCCCACCTTTACTTCTTGAAGGCATATAAAAATCCATCATACCCCTTCTCACCCACAGTTTGAACCACAGTAGCGTCAACGTCTTTGTCATCCCTTATGGCATGTAATAACCGACGGACACCTTCAACGCTTTGGTCTGTGTACTCTGGATCGGAGACCCGACCATTACGGACCACATTGTCGACAACCTAAATGCATACAATGGTGTATGAGCTCCGGGAATCAAGACGGAGAGTAAATGGCTAAGAGCGAAGATGAAAATAACTTCTCTGGCGATCATAACCGAAAGCCAAGAGTTCAAGGAAGAAGAGCATGTAATAAAATTAGAAGAGCTCATAAATACTTACAATGACACCTCCCTGACGGAGTAGCCGCTTCCCCTGGATGAAATATTCGAGGTTGGATGATTTGTCAGCGTCGATGAAGACAAGGTCGAAAGGTGGAGAAGGTTCAAGGGTTGCAAGCGAATCTACAGCTGGACCAACGATAACCTCGATCTTGGAGGACAACCCTGCGTTAGCAAAATTCTCCGATGCCACCTATTGGAAGGATTAACACGCGGATAAGGAATCGCCGTCAGCAGCCGCCAACACATAACATTACCTTGGCGTACGTCTCATTCAACTCGAGTGTTACAACCTTGCCATCATCGGGAAGCGCTTTAGCCAACCAGATGGTTGAATAACTTCACATTGATTACGGTGCGCGGGGTTAAGGCGATATCAAAACCATCAGTGATAAGCAAACTCACCCTCCAAGAGTGCCAACTTCTAGCGCTCGCTTGGCACCAATTGATCGAAGCAGCAAATTCAACAGTTTGCCCTGCGCCGCGCTGACAGCTATATCAGGAAGGCCTTGCCGCTTGTTATTCTCAGCGGTAGCGTCAAGAACGGGGTCATCAGGAATCAAGAAGGAATTGAAGTAGTTATCTGAACGTGTCCAGTCTTCAATGGATGTTTCTTTGTGGGTCTGACGAGACATCCTATTGCGATAATCAGAGCAGAGAGAGAAGCGTGGGGTAGGAGTTTATGTAATGTCGAGGAGAGCTTGGTGGGTTGGTGAGAACAGATGAGTTACTTATACGGTGGTGGATTCAAGAGTGATGGGTTTCAAGGAGTATCGTGATTCTAATCAACATTCATCGCAATAAGCGGGCATACCAAACATGACTCTGCATGACCGCATGCGTGTTAAGGGGTGCAAACGCGAATGGTTGATAATCAACTCTCAATCAGTGCACATCCCGGAAGGTATTCCGACCCATCATCCACAGGTTATAAATCCAGCAAGGGCCGGGCGCATGGAGTGTGCAGAGGCAAGTCACACTATCCATTCCATGACCTTCCGCGCCTCCTCTGCCCTCCGTTTGACAGTGTCCTGAACCGCCTGCTCCCAGATACTATCCGGATCCACATGGTCTCCTGTGGGGCTCCAACATGCCTTAGCATGTTTCTCCGCATCTTTGAACTCGAACACAACACAATTGTCAATTGTGATAGGCATCCGGAAGTCCCATCTGACGATGGTCGGACGTTGGGGTACCTCGTTGGATGGAACTGCACTTCGTCCTCGGTAAAGGTCTTCGAAAATTAGGCCAACATCATCTTCGTCGATAGGAAGTCGACTGTGGAGGTATAAACATCAATGTGCTTACAAAGAGTGAGTAAGAGCTTACTTGAGTTGCTCCCCGGCAAGTTTGGATTCGCGATGCAGCAAGTCACGATACATTCTCTCATACAACTTCCTGCGGTTCTTTATTGGTAAAGGGTTGAAGATGGGCTTTCCAGCAAGCTCGCAAAGGATATACGTCGCTGCATTGAGGCCAAATATTGCAGGTAATGGGCCTGAGCGGGCGTTAATAATGCACTACGCAACAAACGACGGAGAACGTACCAAGGACTGGTAAAATCCGTACCCGGAAGTCGTCGAATGCACCAAGCTCCTTTACGGGACCTTTCTGGAACTCCTCTTCAGGCAAGGGAAGGAGTTTGACGTCTCCCGGCACTTCGGTGGAATAAACAACAGGGATACCACTGTTAACGCCCAGAAGACGAAGCCTTCGACGAACCGAACGTGCCAACGGGTCGTAAACAGTATAGGAAATGTCACTAATTTGTATCCGCGTTGGGTCACATTTTGCGCCTGCACCCATGGATGAGAACACCTGTGGTTCTTTTCAGCTAAGGAAATTTAGGAATGTGTATGACACATACCTTGATATTCTGATCATGGCAATATTTGAGTAAATCCACTTTTGTCTGGATGTTATCAATAGCATCTATACGCGGAACTGGTAAGCATACATCCGGTGAGAGTGCGATGAGTGATAAAGGACGAACCGATGACCCAGTCTGCGCCTTCCAACATAGTACCTCCACTTTCCTTTGTCCATAGTTCATCGACTACTTCAACCTCGACCCACCTACACATCTGCTTTAATGCTTTCTCGATGCACTTGACTTTTTTGGTACCCACATCGGTCAATCCGGCCGTAGCATGGCGGTTGAGCGAAGAGAGGGTAACTTGGTCGAAGTCGATGATGCGAATCTTGCGAACGCCTCTTTTCTGGTGATCAAGACCAAAAGCGTAGGAGCAAAGTAGGATACAACGTACGACCGTGCAAGCATAACGGCTGCCCAGCTGCCCACACCGCCAGCACCAACGATCACAACGTGGCTATTGCGGATTTTGGCCATGGCTTCCTCGCCGAAGAACGCGTAATTCCTCGCGAGTTGTTCTTGTATTAGGTCTTCGTCGTATTCATGTCCACCAGAGGGACCATTAGGCGGAGTGGCATTATTCGCGATTACGGGTTGGGAGGTCGGGAAATTTGACCTGGTAGCAGAGTCGTTTTCCAACAAGGACCGTTTGATATCCTCTTCGAGGTGTCTTCTGCGCTTCTTCCTGTCATAGTTATTATAAGAGGTCAATAGAGCTGCAGTAGCCAAAGATGCAGCAATTGCAGTGCCAATGAGTTGGACTTTGTGAGATTGCAGGTTGAGCGAAGCCATTGGATAATAATTTTGTGTTTGTTTTCAGCGACCGCAACAAATGGTAGAACCCGGAAGGCTCCCGGACCGGAGACACGACTGAAAGTATGACATCATAGACACCAGGCTATAGTACACAGGAGAGTACACAAATTTCCTCGCGATAAAATGCACACCCAACCAAAGAATTCGACCTTCTGCAAAAGCACGGGCCTCACAGAAGATACTCGTCTCACACTTCCACTAAAAAGAAAAAGACAAGGAGAATAATAACGGCCAGACCAAGTGGGATATGGAACGAGGAAACGGGGATATGGAACAATACACCAGGACTGGTCCGGCGCCCTCCAGCACGCAACTTTGTTCCTCCCACACCCAAAAACATAGACGTTCTGCCAGGCTACGTCCTTCGGTTTTCCCAAGAAAACAAGTGGGTTATAAGCTCGTCGGACGATCTGACTTCGAAAGTCTTTTGGGATCTGCAATGACAGCGTGAGCAGAAGGAATAGACAGGAATAGAAAATTAGGCCAAAAATCACGTTTTGTCTCAATTCCTCTAGGGATAACCAGCTCCGCAAGAAGCCCCCTTCCAGACCCTCCAATCGGCCGAAGATCAGGTTAAACCTGAAGCGAAGTAAAGCACTTGATGCCGACGCATCCAAAGGGTGGTGCTGTTGACAAAGTTTGAAAAGGGTCTCGACCGCGTGACGGTGGACCCAGGATTCATCGATGTGCTCAGAACCAGGCCACGTAACATCAATGCCAACTAAGCTGTCTGGGGAACCTGGGACAGTCAAGAATCAGCATAATATACTATGAGCGATTCTCAGTTCAAACTCCCATACCTCCAGTAGTAGGAGAGTGTACAGCATTTACTCGTTCTATCAGCTCTCGGCGAAGGACATTCAGGCATGAATAGATACAGAACTCCCCGGACCGATTTGGATCCTGTAAGAAGTCCATGAAGGACGCATGATAGAATTCAATTTGCAAAGCAGAGTCGAGACGCAATACCGAATAGAGAGAGCTGCAAGCATTCCGGTATTGTGTCTCGGAGAGACCAAGGACGTTGGCCACTCGGCGAGCCCTGTCAGTGGCTTCGAATGCCACAAAAGATGAAGGGATGTCTCTGACCAACAAGATCTTCTGGATTATGGGGAGGACCTTCGAAGGGACACACCGCATAATGAGAGTGTAGAACTGATCGAGCTCTGACAAAGGATGCCCCGAATCGGTCCTCCCTTTCCTGCACGCAGCGAGTGAAAGAACAGCATTCAGCTGGTCGACAGGACCGAGGGAATTGTGCTCGCCAACGAATCGTATAATGGTAGCCGCGTAGATGAAAAGGCCAGCCGAGATATTTACGAGGGTCCCAATCTCTCGTTCGGAAGGCCAGGAATCCGGCAGCCCACTCCTACGTTGTATCCTCCGCAACTCGTCCATTAGATAGAGCGTGATTTCGTTGTCAATCTTGCGAGATACTGGGAGCTCGAGGTGGCGTGATATTGATTGCATGCCGTCCGCAGTAAAGGTCCCGACTATGTGGGATTCGGGACGACTGAGGAACACCCAGCGGAAAGGCATCTCCTGCTCTCGAACAGACGCTGCGATAATTTCAACAATATCGCACTGCGCATCCCTCCCCTCGCATTCGTCAAGGCCATCAACGATTACCGCCCACTCTTCAACCTCTACTCCACGAGCTCTGAGCTGCTGCAGAGGCTTCACCAGAAGGTCTTGGAACTGTTCCATGATTGATTTGGTAACGACAGTTGGATCCTTCCGGATGCGCTGATCGAGCAGCTCGCCATAAGGGTCAAATTTGGTGGCGATTTGATATGATATAGATGTGAAGAGGCGACCTGGATCGTCTCGTTCATTGGGACGAGAGAAAAAGAATGCAGCTCCCAGCTTATTTTGGGAAGCCAGGAGATCCGCACAAGACTGTGCCACAGCCGATTTTCCAACTCCTGCAGGCCCATGCATCCAGAGAATGTGTTCAGTATGTTGGGAAGTACCAAGCGCCCAAGAGGTGATTTCGTCGATGAAGTCCTGGCGGGTGCCCGGGTGGCACAGGGGTGGTGGGTATCGGGCGGAGGAGTCATGGAATGCATCTCGCATAGATGCATCGAGGAGCCTTTGAATGCCTGTCCAATGTGCTGTTAATTGCTGATGTTCAGGATGGCTCATGACGCCTCACCAGCGCCTTTCTCTCCACTAATTCCTGCACTATTGGTCATTTGGTTCATTTGGTTGATCTCCACATGATCAACAAATTGTGGATTATTGAGAACGAAGTGATGGGCGCCTTGCAGCACCCCGTTTGACATGGTGACCGGGAACAAATGCTGTTGTGGCAGGTTATAGCACCGCTCGCCTACCTAATTCCGCTGGAAGGCCGCACTCTACAAGGCGAGAAGAGAGGGTTCGGATGACGGACTGACTCGAGAAGGGGGAACGGATATACACTGGACTCGAGATAGTAATCGAGGTGGTAGTCGAAGGTTAGGTTACAAATCCCCTGTCCAGTATGTCTTCATCTCTTTCCTTTCCTATTTGAGAAACCTATGCTTTGCAGTGTTCGTCCGTTTCTTGTGTAAGCCCTAGGCTTGCACCCGCCCGCACCATCTCAGGTTAACTAATCACTGACATTGATTGCATTGTTCTTGACTATCTTAAGACCCGACAGTGAGGGTGAGCCTCTCTGATACCGGGCCTGGAAGGTTGATGACTACATATACATAGAGTAGTTGGGACCCTGAGACCCCAATGTCAACTTGAAGGAATCTGGAAACATGTGCGACGCCACGAACGTGCAAGCTTGTTGACAGCCAGGGAGGTCAAAACGGAAAGGAGTGGTCTAGACATTCGATTCAGCTTGACCGCTAAAGTGCACTGCCGAGAGCTGAGGAAGCAGATGTGGACGCACACTGCAATAGTAACTAATTACTCAGGCCTCAGTGAGCTATCAGCGGTTCTACTTACTCATAAAAACTTGACTTACCCGACATTGTACCGTCCCTGTCGATTAGTGGTCAAATCATCTCGTTGTGGTAGTATAACTGCTCCGAGAAGCCGGAAGTTCGAATCCTCCCAGGGACACCTTTTTGAGATCATCCACACGATATATGTATTTTTTATTTTATTTCTGACTCTGTATCGAGTGTAGCTCATGCTCCAACCAGACACAGGCAATTGAGATGTGTATTCACAACGATGTTTTTCGCGGTTCATATAGAAACAACAGGTATCTGCATATTTGAACAGTCCATGCAGTAAGCAATCGAGAGGGATGATCTATGTCGAAGGTATAGGGTGTATAATACTTGAATCCATCCACTCCATTAAAACACCAGGGTAATCATCACAGCAAGTATTCAAGTTTTACAGATCTAGACCAAGGTCGCCGATGGGCGTCCAATGGTTGTAACCTTTTCACCCCATCAGAGCGGCCTCAAGCATACTCAAAAAAGACAACTCACCTTGAAGCCAATCTTGGTCAACTTCTCAGCATCTACAAGTAAACGACCATCAAAAACGAAGGCAGGCTTGTTCACATGCTTGTAGATTTCCTCCCAGTCAATCTCCTTGAATTCCTTCCACTCCGTAGCGATCACGATAGCATCAGCATTCTTGCTGGCTTCGAAAGCGGACGGAGAGATGGTGACGTATTTCTTGACTGAAAAATGATCCAACATGTCAGTCAGTTTCCCCTTGGCTAACAAGGAGTACGTACTCTGATCGAGAGGAACGAGAGGGCTGGCTTCCTGGAGGTCCATCCAGATCTGGTCATGTGGCACCTGAGGATCGTAGATAGTGACGAAAGCCTTTTCAGACAAGAAGTCCCTGATCAGGGAGATCGCAGCCGACTCGCGAGTATCGCCGGTGTCAGCCTTGAAAGCGAAGCCGAGGACAGCGATCCGCTATATGAAATTGAGCGAGTCAATCAGCATATGCGTCATTAAATCAGGGGCGATAGAGGACGAACCTTGCCAGTGATGGTGTTGAAGAGTGTGTCAACAACTCGCTTCGAGAACCTCCTCTTCTGGTATTCGTTCATCTCCACAACCTGCCTCCAGTATGCAGCGACCTCGGGAAGATGTAAACTTTCTGAGAGGTATACAAGGTTGAGGATATCCTTCTGGAAGCAACTGCCACCAAAACCAACGGATGCCTTCAGGAATCTGGGACCAATACGTGTATCGTAGCCAATGGCGTGAGCGACCTCGTCAATGTTGGCGCCGGTCGACTCGCAAATAGCGGAGAGGGCGTTGATGGAGGAGATACGTTGAGCAAGCATGGCATTGGCGGCAAGCTTGGAGAGTTCAGATGACCAGAGGCCGACAGTGAGGATGCGGTCCTTGCTGTAATTGTGGGGCGTTCAGGGGTGTAACTACAGGAGAAAATGACTCCACTTACGGAACCCAATTTGCGTAAATTTCAACGAGGCTTTCGCATGCGTTGATACCCTCTGGTGTCTGAAGCGAACCGATGAGGACGCGATCAGGTTTCATGAGGTCTTGGATGGCAGTTCCCTCTGCAAGGAACTCAGGGTTGGAGAGAATGTCGAAACGGCAGTTGGGCTTCGAGTTGGCCTCGAGGATGGTGCGCATAGACTCGGCGGTGCGACATGGGACTGTGGACTTCTCGACAACAATCTTGGAGCTTGTAGCAACATTGGCAATTCGGCGAGTGGCGAGCTCAACGTAGCTACACGAAAAATGTTATCATCAGCGACCACCTCATGAGTACACGATCGAGGCCCATAAAAATAACGAATGCCGATCCAGAGGAACGAAGTCAATGCCTCCGATGCAAAGATGTAAAGTAAGGAACGAGAGCTGACACTCACTTGAGGTCAGCAGCAAAACCGGCACCCACGCCACTCTTCTTGGTTGGGGTGTTGACGCTAACGAAGATAAGGTCGGCCTCCTCAATGCCCTTGTCCACGTCAGTCGAGAAGAAGAGGTTACGACCGCGTGTTTGGCGGACAACCTCCTCAAGTCCAGGCTCGTAGATGGGGAGCTTGAAGTCAGGGCTATTCCAGGCATCGATACGAGCCTTGTTAAGATCGACAATGGTGACCTGGACATGAGGGCACTTGAGAGCGATGACAGAGCATGTTGGTCCACCTAGGAGACGCGTCAGCAAGCCTTCTGGCCGCGCGTAGCAATGCACATGTAAGGGCGACACGTACCGACGTAGCCAGCACCGACTGTTCCGAGCAACACGTTGTCAACGACTGTCGCAACCTATCGGTGGGTAGCAGTGGGCACTCACTGCAGCATATTTTGGAGACTTTGATGGGGGTCATGATTAGTACAGGGGTATTGGAGGGGGAGGTGGTGGTACGAGAAAAGGATGGAAGAGGAGATATAGGAAACGGCAGAGGGGTGTTTTGTCTGCTAATATGTTCTAGTACACTAATCGGCCTGTCATCTCCATCCCAAATCAAGGTTGACTTCCGGGCTGCACATTAATCCTCCGTCAAGATTCCAATTCCGGCGTGTTGCCGGCTAGCCAACGGCCAGAACACGCCGATCTGTCGTCTTGTTCTGCGCGTCCCTCGCCATCCACCCGTAAAAAATCCCGTTTCCAGCGCGCATGATGGACGAGAGAGGATAGATGGTGTCAGGTTCTGCTTCATTTTTCTCAGCCGAGGTCTTCTGCCGGTTGATCCCATCATCGCTGCACAACTACACAACACTCGTCCATATCGGAAAAGCATGGCAACGTCCAATTTTACATACTACAACACAAAAATTTTATTTACATATCTTCTGGGTCCTGACCGCTGGGCCAGCCACGTTGTTGCCTTTCTCCTCGCGCCATTTGCTTATTCGGCTTTCGTTATCTGATTGGAGTCCTTTCATACACCCCCTCTACCCGAAGCAAATCACGCAGCAACTTCATACAAATACGTTCCTAGCAATTTGGTCTACGCGCAATGTCACAGATAAGCTATCAGTGGTCATTTCGGAGTCTTTCCTTGTGGCTCACTTACCCCTTCAATGTAGTTTGATCTATCCAGCTTTTCATTCGTTGAACTGCACGAATTCAGATCCAATCTTTCAAGGGATGTAGATGACACTCACTGTGCTCCGTCATCACCGCGACCCATCGGCAACAACAAAACATTCACACCCAAGCTCTCCGCAAATGTCAAGGTAACGGGGATAGAACCTCCCTCCCTCGTCAGGTCGGGAAGTTTACCATAAACCTCCTATGAAGAATGTTAGAGAATCGAGGGACGGAAACACGCTTGACTTGCCCATGTAGCTCTCTTCGCTGCCTCGAAGTTCCAATGATTGTGGTCAGCTACCCAGGGCTTTCCGCCATGCAAACTCTCGATCTCGAGCTTGCTCTTGGTCTTCAACTTCTTGAACTCGTCTTGGATATACTGGATGACGAGGGGATCCACGGATTCCGGTGTTTGTGGGGGAACGAGTCTATCACGAAGCTCTCAGTCTTCGCGGACAGAAAGGAGCGGAACCACCAACCGAATACTGAATTTTCCTGAAACCTTGGCTGGAATCACCGTTTTAGCGCCAACACCACTGAACGCCCCTTCAATGCCATGCAATGACAAGCTCGGGTAACGCATCCTTCCCATTAAAACCTCAACCTTATCTGAAGATAACGCAATAGGTGCTCCCGCCGCCTCCTCAATGTCCTGGATAGAGTAATCCAGGGATTGGTAGACTTTCCTATATGTCGAAGTATATTTAGCGCCAGGGGTTATATCGTTCCGAGGAGTCTTACTTTTCTTCCTCATCAGCAATTGAGACTTGGTCCTCGACGCCAGGAATGAGAATGCGACCTTGATTATCAACCAATTTGCCCATAATGGTGATGAGATCAGTCATGGGCTCATACACCGTACGCCCAAACACTCCCGAATGCAAATCGCGCGCAGGGCCAGAAACGGTGATTTTGTAGTACGACAAACCGCGCAGACCATAAGTGAGTGCCGGTGTCCTGGTGTTCAACCAGTAATTATCGGACTATAACCGTAAGCCAGTCAACGACGAAAGATCCAGGAAGGTCCGTATACGTACAATGCAGACCGCATCCACACCATCAAACCAGCCTCCAGGTTGGCTTTCCCTCTTAACCAGGTCATCAAGTCCCTCACTTCCACTCTCTTCCATTCCCTCGAAGCAGCACCTGAGGTTCACAGGTAGCTCCTTCTGGTTATCATGGTGCCATTGCAGAACGTTGACCCAACCAAGGACGGGTCCCTTGTCATCAGAAGAACCACGTCCAATCAAACGACCAGTGGCCTCGTCTTTGACCAACGTGAACGGTTCCGTGTCCCAGCCGTCACTCTTGAAAGCCTATACAACTGTTGAACAATAATTGCGGAATATGGTACCTTCCATCCACTCACAGGCTGCACATCGAAGTGTCCGTATACGAGGATGGTTTTCTTATTCTTGTCATCTCCTATCTTCCCAAGGACGACAGGCGGAAGAGGGAGAGTTTTCCCCTCGATTTCTTGAGTTCCGATATCAGTAAGTTGAGTGGTTACACCGACGGCCTTGAGCTGAGCATTCAGCCAGTTAGCCATCTTGATGACATCCTGGCGACGCGAAGCATCCCCGCTGACACTATTGACGGGAAGGGTGGGTCTCGGCGTATGTGTAATCGTAGGGCTGCTACGAACCTTGGGACAGCGACGGCGTCGGAGAGGCGCTGGATGAAATTGTTCGCGTTGTCATCGACGTATTTGAGGAACTCTGTAGGGGCAGGCATATTCGAGCTACCCGAAACCGAATGCGTTAGTGTTAGTTGTCGTCTATGAGGACAAATGACCAGTCGTTGCTCACAAGTGCTAGATGTTGAGAGTAGTTGACGCTACGAGCGGAGACTGTGTGAAATCGGTAAGAGCGTGGAAGACAGAAGAAGGACGGAGGCTGCAAAATGGAGTACTTATACCTTATACAAACGCGACCGTGTGGATGTCGAGTTCCGTCCAGATGTCATGCAGCTCGTGCTCACAGGTACATCTTCGGGTACTGGAACGGCACGATAAGATAGCCGCCGCTCACGTGAGATAAATAAAACGAGGTATCCGACAACAAGTACATAGCTCGAAAACATATCGAATAAATAGAATCGTCGACTTCACGATCTAGCCGGTGGGCGTGTCGATGATGAAGTCTTTGCACCTCTCCCTCTGAATCCCGATGACTGACCCTGCTCAGGGGCTTTAGGTTCTCGTATAACCTTCACGTTGTTAGCCTTTGGCGGTGGCGTGTCCTGGCTGTCCGCCGTACTTTCAGAGCCGAAGATACGTTCCCTTGCAGCTGCGTATCTTGCCTCTCGCTCCTGGATGGACTCTCCCGGTGGCGGTGGCGTTGCAGGATTGCTCTGGGATGGTGATGAACTCTGTGGGCGTTTGAGGATACGCAAGGCGGGTTGAAAGGCGGCCGCTGGAGGAGGTATTACGGAGCCAGTACGAGATGTAACGAGTGTCGGCATTGGCGCGGCAACTTTGGTGTTTCTAGCATTAAAGTTAACTATTGAGTCAGAAAACGATGCGGTATTCCTGGGAACAGCACTTACGCAGCTTCCCATATCTTCCGATTCTCCTCAGCATCTATTGGTGACGACTGTACATGGCTCGAGGAACTTGTTACGGGACTGGTTTCTTTGTTAACGTCGTTGTCATCGTCGTCATCATCCTCCCAGTCATCGCGCACCACTGGCGAAGCTAATGGCTTCCGAGGGATAGATTTCTATGATCATGGTCAACGACTGATTTACTAACTCAATGGACTCAGGTTTACTACGTTCGTCTGTTCATCCCAGGGATCCGCTGGAGGTTTCGATGACGAATTCAACGACGTTGCCATTGACAGAAACAACAACTTAGAGCACTGGATCTGTCATCTGCTTAGGTAAACAAGGGAAGATAAACCCTAATCTGGGGTTAGGTGCATCGGTTCGGCGCGAGGCCAACTGTACAGCTTACTCCGCCACCGGACAAGGATAATATTCTCACACCTGAGATTTGGAACGACGACCGACTCCATCTCCCCCTTCAAGACCACTCTTATCATCAAGCATGAGGTTCGTCATCGTCGTTGTAGATACCTGAGAATCGGAAAATTAACGCAATTTGTGCAGTTCTAAGCTCTCAGTGTCCAGCGTGCGGGGTTCCGTCAAAGAGCTCCTTGCTGAAGCCAATGGCGAGAAGAAGCGCAAGTTCGTCGAAACCGTCGAACTTCAGATTGGTCTCAAGAACTACGACCCTCAGCGTGACAAGCGTTTCTCCGGAACTGTCAAGTCAGTCTATTCCAACAGGCGGTTGCGGGAGCAAGTTACTGACGGAACTGCTGGCTAGGCTTCCCCATGTTCCTCGTCCCCGCATGTCCATTTGCATTCTCGCTGATGCCGCCGACATCGATCGTGCCAAGCAGATCGACCTCGAGTACATGTCCGTCGATGACTTGAAGAAGTACGCCTATCACCTGTGATCTCTCCCCGACATACGTTGATTGTGTATTCTTTCTACCAGGCTCAACAAGAACAAGAAGCTCGTCAAAAAGCTCGCCAAGAAGTACGACGCCTTCCTTGCCTCCGAAGCCCTTATCAAGCAAATTCCTCGTCTCCTCGGTCCTGGTCTCTCCAAGGCCGGCAAGTTCCCCACCCCTGTGTCACACAATGAGGACCTCACCAACAAGATCACTGAGGTCCGCTCCACCATCAAGTTCCAGCTCAAGAAGGTCTTGTGTTTGGGTGTCGCTGTCGGCCACGTCGAGATGACCGATGACCAGGTCCTCGCCAATGTCATGCTTAGTACGTTTCTCCCCGAATCCCTTCAACTCGTCCTTTTTATCTAACCCGTAATTTCTCAGGCATCAACTTCCTCGTCTCCCTCCTCAAAAAGAACTGGCAGAACGTCAAGTCTCTCCACATCAAAAGCACCATGGGCAAGCCCATCCGCCTCTACTAAACGACGTATCACTCCTATGTCTGCCATTGTTTCACGCTCGCTACTGCCGGGGTATCAACGGGGATTTGAATGGAGAAGGAGCGCGATATTCGAGAAAGTGCTGTCGTAATGCACAACATGGCCCCGCACGCTTAACCAACAATGCCTTGGGGAGGGTGTTGATTGGGAGCTGATGCGGCAGTCTGTCTTTGAATGTCGTGTATATCTGATCTGTTTTGGATGTCTTGTTGAACCTCGGTTGTATGCTTTGATGGATGTATGCCTATCATCGTGGAATATGTACTGGCAATGATATGAAGTCATGACCTCGTCTGATCTCATGCTTCTGTGTCAGAAGAGTACTGGATGTTGAATGTTAAACGACAACACCACCCGCTCAGCTCTGAGAAATATTCGGTACGTAATACGTAGATTGTTTGAACATTATCTCTTACTGCTCCAACGAGCACCACGAGACGTATTGTCGTTCTGGTTCTCTCAGGTTCCAGTTAATGCCTCAAACCTGTTTCTTCATGCACAACTTCCAGTTTCATTCGCTTTCTCCCTCGGGCTGTATTCGGGAGAATGGGCTCTGCCTATTCCCCAAAACTCTAGCCTCAGGCGGTTCTCATCTTGAAATACGCACAAATCCCTGTAAGACACGTTCAGGTATTGTAATATGACAAGAACAATCCGAGACATTCGTGTGGTTGGTTCAGGTATTTAGCGAATAACTGGTTGAAAGTGTAAGATGCAGCCAACTACATAATGAAGGTAGATAGGCGCCAACCCTCCCCAATCGGGCAGCTGCAATGTAGTGTCAACAGCGAAAGTTGGATTGGTGGGATCGGAGCATATGGATATGCAACAGTTGTTACTGTAATGTCCAATTAACGTAAGGTATTCATCATTGGTGTAGTATGGCGTACAATGCATAACAGCGTGGAGGGACGGGTAACCAGGAGGATAGGCCGACAGTCTTTGACGAAGCCCGAAGCGAAATCCAAGAACTGATGGACATTATGGCAAGGGTTGACAACGGAGTGGCGACTATGTACTCAATATATATGGAATAGAAAAAAGGGGATTGTATGACCGCGGAGTGCGACTGGATGTAGTAACGAAGCGCGTCATCCCTGAACTCTCCTCTTCAGGGGGGTTGGAGGGCGAATGACCCGCAGAAGTGAAGAGTATATGCAACAGTATTTCTGAACCACTAGTGAACAAAAACAGACACATCACCTTCCCTAACCAAGATATTAATAAGAGGCGAGAATAAGAGGCGAGGTTACTAATGTATACCAGGCAAGGCAGGACCCAAGCCTCAGAGTGTTTTGAAGTAGACATACGAACCGCAGTGCCACAGCTGGGAGTGTCCTAGACTTGCCGAATTTTGGTCGATAATTGCTGAGAAAAGGTTCTTGGTCATTCTTCCGACTTTGCCTATGTGCGATGACAGATTGCGAAACACGTAGGGAGGAATGGTGAATCACAACCCATAGTTACTCTGAGGCGAGACGGGTAAGGAGGGAACAGCGACTCGTCATGAGACACTGAACGTCTCCGGGCACGTCTACTTCCTTGGTTACCAACTTTGGGTCTCTCAGTCTCTATCATTAGACGACTTCCGATCGTTTCCTCGAATATACACAGTTCTCACATTCCAGAAACTTCTTTTAACTTGTTAATGTAGAAAGGGGAGTATGCGTGAGCGTTCTCTGACTTTGACCAAGTCGATCGCCGTGCTGACATTCAAACGCTGACGCAATCTCATTCCTTCTCGGGAGATCAGCCCGTAACTTTGCACCCCCCTGGGGAACAATGATTTAATATTGTGGACGGCTGACCTGCACCGAGTTCACCCAAAATACGCCTTCCCAAGCGACATTACAATATTCGACATTTCACGCGGAAGTGGACTCATTCAGGTGATCGACGATGACCAACAATGGAATACGTCCCTGACAACCCCACATGGTTGAACAAAAACACGGGCTCTGGACACCCGAAATGGAATAAGCTCAGTCCAACCCCAGATTTCTAGTTTGAAATCAATTTAACCGAGTTCTTCATATGATGGCGATTCCAACGAGACTTAGAGGGACTATGATACTAGGCTGGGAATGGCGAGCGAGTCGCGGTCGAAGTTCAACTCGGAAACCTATCCTCAATGTGACCGTGGGCACGACCTCAAGTGCGTTCTCTTCTCACAAGGATAGAAGACATCTCGACTGATTCCCGCTCGAGGGAATTGACGAAGGAAGCGAGATGTTCAGAAGCATAGTATCTCACATGAACACCCTCGTGATGTTGCGACAATTCCAGGTGAAAATCAAAATCGTCTATATATTAGCAACGGAGGAAGGGCTGAGGACCAACTCAAAACACCTTTGGGTTGTAGCTTCCAAGGATGCTCTTCCAGCTTTCAGCGGCGTTTTTACTCAACGCATTCCTCGTTACAGCCGCACCCGCTGCAACCACTGTCAAGCTTGATAGTGCGACAGTGACCGGCAAATCCGTGGGTTCCGTTCAGCAATTTTTAGGTATTCCGTTTGCGAAGCCACCGTACGCTTTCTCAAATGACTGTGTGATCGTAGACACGATGCTGACATGGATTCTGCAGCGTCGGTGACCTGAGGTTCCGACTCCCTCAACCTATTTCCGCGTATAATGAATCGTTTTCTGCAACCGCCTACGGACCCTCATGCCCTCAACAAAAATTCACGTTGCCCGTTCTTCAGGATCTTCCTCAGGAGATTGCTGACACCATCGTTAATGGGGTATTTTCAGCTATATTCCCCGACAGTGAAGACTGTGAGAGGTCTCTACTACGTCCCAGGGAGCACTTGTTAACCAATTCATGGACAGGTCTCACCGTCAATGTTGTGAAGCCCGCATCAGCTACGCCTGCGTCCAAATTGCCCGTCTTGGTGGTGAGTTTCCTGCATTTTTAGCGTTCGACCTAAGACAATTGATCGCGCGTCAGTGGATCTTTGGCGGTCAGTAGCCTGTAACAGCTGCGTTTGCTCTGTCCAAGCCTTACACATTCATTGGTCTCCAGGAGGCTTCGAGTTCGGCAGTACTTCGATGTACGGTGGTCTCTTCCGTTCAGGCTTTGAGTATACTGATGTTATTGCTTTCTGTGTGCCTCAGGTACGATGGAACAGGAATCGTCCAAAGATCTATGGCCATGGGCTCCCCGGTCGTTTTTGTCAGCATGAACTATCGGTGAGCGCGAATGCGCGCCAGGATGTATAAATTCTAATCGAGAGCAGACTTACAGGTTTGTCCTTGACGATAGCAATAAATTGCAAGCATGTAATATCGAATTCCCACCCTAGGATTCGGTTTCTTGGCAAGCAAAGAGGTTAAGGAAGCAGGTGTAGGCAACTTGGGTCTTCAAGATCGTGAGTATCGCGCCTCTCCTACTACCTATACCTCTCCGAATCAATTAACCCCCAAAATAGAACGCGAAGCCCTACGGTGGGTACAGAAATATATTACTGCTTTTGGAGGTGATCCCACAAAGGTTACAATGTGAGTATTTCCATTGAGGGATCAGATGCAGAGGTTAAACTGGAACCCAAGTTGGGGAGAGTCTGCTGGAGCGATCTCAGTGTCGCTTCATATGCTCGCAAATGGAGGCAACACAGAAGGTCTGTTCCGTGCGGGTGTAATGGAATCGGGTGCTCCTATTCCTGTTGGCGATATCGAGAACGGGCAAATTTACTACGATTCCATTGTCGCCGATACCGGTTGTTCTGGGGCCGCTGATACCTTGCAATGCTTGCGCGAGGTGCCGTATGATAAATTGAAGGCGGCCATCGACAATACTCCCAGCATCTTTGCATACCAGGTATGCCTGAAAACATTGACAAGGACGTCAGCTGATGATTGCGTCCCAAGTCCTTACGTTTGGCATGGCTCCCGAGGGCCGACGGAGTATTCTTGAGCGATCACCCACAACGACTTGTACAGAATGGACAGATTGCGCGTGTGCCTTTCATCACGGGTGAGCCCCGCCTCTGACTACATCAGGGGAGAGGAAACTCACAATGCTAACAGGCAATTGCGATGATGAGGGAACACTCTTCTCATTCTCAACACTCAACTTGACGTAAGTGAAAGTGCGATTCTTCAGCTCAGGAGCACCGTAGCTTATTTTGACCAGCACGGAGCCTGAAATCAGGGACTACGTCAAAAACGTCTTCCTTCCAGGAACCACAGACGCTCAGATTGATCAACTCGCTGCTTTGTACCCTGCGGACATAACACAGGGCTCACCGTTCGACACAGGCATTTTGAATGCCATCACCCCTCAGTTCAAGCGAATTGCTGCGGTTCAAGGTGATGGAGTCTTCCAAGCTCCTCGCCGTTGGCTCTTGAAACATACGTCGGGCAAACAGGATATCTGGATCTTCTGTGAGTGGTGCGACTTCTGCACTGTTTCAGCTTGCTGAAGAATTGCACAGTAAGCAAACGTTTCAAGGCTCTTCCCCTTCTTGGCTCTGTAAGCGCGACTCCGTATGAAGAAAAACCCTCGCTCACACGATTTCACAGCTGCATGCATCCGACTTGTTGAACGCGTTCATCATCGGTCAGGAATTGCGAGATTACATTATTCGCTTTGCCGTCAAGCTGGATCCCAATGGCAACGGCCTCCTCGACTTTAGGTGGCCGAAGTATACCACAGAGAACCCGAAGCAGCTCATATTCCTTGACGGACTGATTCCCCAGATCATTGGGGAAGATACGTATCGTAAAGAGCAGATGGACTTCTTGACTGATCTCACACTCCAGGTTCCAGTCTGAGTTTCAGAGTTGATATCGTTGGTGTTGGGTTAGCAAGTCGAGTCGTCGTTCCATGGTGCGAGAAAGCACAGGAAATTACTCTTTATGTACGATGACTCATGTATACAAGATATAAAACTACTCGATGCTAGCGTAATATAATATACTCCACTCTCTATCTCTCACTCGATCCACTACCTTCCGCAATAGGTTATGGGCCCCGCCGACGCACATACACTGAACAACACTGAGGGAGACACTACTATGATGACTGTCCCACAGGGGACAGAACATCCAGTCAATACGACACCTACTTTTAATCTCTCCTCATGTAAAATAGATAAGCTGAAGGATGACAATTGGTTAGCCTGGAAAAGAAGGATCATTATTCTATTCGGGCTACACAAAGTCCTCGGCTACGTCGAAGGAACAGTTCCCAAACCCAATGAGGGGGGCCAAGAAGCCCTAGAAGCATGGGAACAAAATGACAGGGTCGCTCAGGCCCTAATCGCTATTAACATAAGCGATGACCAAATAATTCATACCGATAATGCGGATACTGCTGCCCAAATGTGGCAAAACCTAAAGGCAGTCCATGAGTCTCGTGGACAGTCTACAATTACAGCAATGCGTCGTGCACTATACACGACCAGAGCTGATAGCAGTACCGACATTACGAGACACATAAATGACCTCAAGGAGATCCAACGGAAGCTACACTTGATGGGCTCTGTCGTCTCCGAAGAGGATTTCAAAACAATCCTTATTGCATCACTCCCGGAGGAGTGGGACACCTTTACCTCAGCATATATGGGTGCCCATACTCGGAAGAGTGATGACCCTAATGATAAACCCTTGACGACGCAACAGTTGATTAGCGTCATAAGGGATGAATATTACTGCCGAAAAGGGAAAGGTAGAAGCACTGCCCTGACGGCGACTCGAGAAGAAGCCTATTACACCCAAACAACACATACTGGGAAGAAACGAAAGATCGAGCACCAGCAAAGGCACATGACAAGATCCCAACGATGCAAGATATGCAATCATAAGGGACATATCACAGCACAGTGCCACTTCAAAGGGAAACTGAAGTGTACCCATTGTGGGAAATTCGGACACCTCACTGAAGAGTGCTGGACAGTTGGTGGGAGTCGAGATGGACCACCTACGAAACGGCTCAAGATTGAACATGCCCATCAGGCACGAGACCCACAGGAGGACGAGCCGATGGAGGAAGATAAAGAGGTAGCATACAGTACTACTGTAAAGATGAATGAACACATGATGAATACACAATTTGACGCCTATCATTGGGTAGCTGATTCTGCTACCACATCACATATTGCGAACAAACAGTCAATGTTCCTAGACTTCCAATCAATCACGAAACCAGTTAATGGTGTAGGGAAGACTCCTGCTCAAGCCAGGGGGAGAGGAACGATTAAATTAATTACTAAACACAGGGGCATCGAAAGGGTAATCACACTAAAAGACGTATTATATGTACCTGAAGCCCCAAACAACCTTTTCTCATTAGGACGAATTGACGAGAAAGGTGGAACATTTAAATCAAACAATGGAATAATGACCATTTATGGAATGACAGGAGATATATTAGTACAGGCATACAAGAAAAAGGGACTATATTTCCTAGATGCAAAGACGAAAATCCCTAACCATAAAAACAATGAATATGAAAGTGCAAATATAGCTGTCCAAAAATGGACATGGACTGAGCTACACAAACGTTTCAGTCATGTTGGCTACTGGAGCCTAGTGAGAATGGTAAAACAAGACCTAATCAAAGGGATTTTCGTAGATGAAAACTCACCACTACCAAACTGTACAGCCTGTACAGAAGCAAAATTGACTATAACACCGTTCCCAAAACAAGCAGAAACACGAATGATGAAACAAGGACTATTAATTCACACTGATGTATGGGGACCAGCAAGGACAACCTCAATTCGAGGTCATAATTATTATGTCACCTTCATTGATGATTACAGTCATCATTGCACTGTAAAATTCTTAAAAACAAAAGATGAGGTGGCAAACAATCTAAAACATTACATAATGAACCTAAAAACCCAATATAATATTGTCCCCAAAGCGGTCAGGTGTGACAATGGAAAAGAATATATAAACGATAACATAAAGACTTGGTGCCTGGATAGGGGCATAGAGCTTCAACCATCAGCACCTCGGTCACCATCACAGAATGGTGTAGCCGAAAGAATGAATCGAACACTTACTGAATTAATGAGAGCAATGATAATAGCCCGAAAACTCCCAGAGTTTCTCTGGGAACTAGCAATAGAACATGCAACATATGTCCGAAATAGGACACACACAAGGGCTTTAGAAAAGAAAACACCTGAAGAGGCATGGACAGGCAAAAAGCCTGAGGTCGGCCACCTCCAAGAATTCGGAGCACCAGTTTGGGTACTCCGTCCAAATGAAGAAATAAATAAATTACAACCAAAAGCGGAGCGACACATCTTCGTGGGATTTGAAGATGGATCAAAATCAATTAAATTCTATAGTGTGCACACACGAAATATAAAAATAACACGAAATTATAGGTTCCATGAAGAACCAGAAACTGATAGTGTTGATCGTGAGGGGGAGGCAGCCGGTTCGGAGGCACCCTCACAGAACATGACAACACCAAAGAAAAGAAAGAATAACAATGATAATATTATTCCATGGAAAAGTAAAAGACAAAAAACTCGTCACAACTATGCAGAGTTGGACGATCCAATGCCTGAATTATCTGATGACCCAGATGAGGAAGATGAACAAAACAATGAGCTCCAATCAACTGCCGAAATTGTGTACACTGTGTTTGCTGAGACTGATCTCAGGAACACAGAACCTAAATCACTCAGGGAAGCAACGATGTCCCCTGAATGGCCAGAATGGGAAAAGGCAGTAAAAGCGGAGCTAGAACAATTAAACAAAATGGGCACTTGGGTACTTGTCGACCCACCAGCGGACCAAAAACCCATTACCAATAGATGGGTATTTACAAGGAAATATAATAAAGAAGGAAAATTAACCAAATATAAAGCGCGACTTGTAGCAAGGGGATACACACAAATACCAGGGATGGATTATAATGATACATTCTCCCCAGTAGTCCGGCTTGAGACTGTACGAGCCATCCTTGCACTTGCTGCATCCGAAAACTGGGAAATCCAGCAAATGGATGTAAAAGGTGCTTACCTAAATGGAAAACTAAAAGAAGAAATATATATGGAACAGCCAGAAGGGTGCACTGACGGCACCAACAGAGTATGTAAACTGATTAAAACATTATATGGGCTAAAGCAATCAGGCCGTGAATGGAATGAGGAATTAAATACAAGGCTGCAAGAGTGCCGATTTAAGCGCTTGGTCTCTGACCCTTGCGTGTATATCCAAAAAACCCAAAAAGGGATACAGATAATAACAGTCTGGGTCGATGATCTCCTACTCTTTGCAAGTAGCTCAGATCTCATGAAAGAACTAAAAAATGACTTAAATAAATTATTTGAGATTACGGATCTCGGAGACCCTTCCAAAATAGTTGGGATAGAGATCCATAGAAATAGAGAGAAAAGAACAATAAAAATTACACAAACCAAATATATAGAGTCAATTATCACGAAAAACGGGATGAAAGACTCTAACCCAGTCAGAGTCCCAATGGACAGGGACCTCCCACTGCGGGAACAGACTGAACAGTCGAAAGAACTAAATCGGAGCAATGCATTCGCATCATTAATCGGGTCTCTGATGTATGCTGCAGTAGCAACTAGACCCGACATCACATATGCAGTTCACAGGCTCGGATCATACACAGCTGACCCTCAGCTTGAGCACTGGAATGCAGCAAAACGTATACTACGTTATTTGAATGGAACAAAAGAATTAGGAATAACATATCGAGGAGACAAAAGTACTCCACATAAAAATGAAAATAAATTCATCGGATATTCGGACGCCAGTTTCACAAGTAATAGCGATCGGACGTCTATATCTGGATATGTATTCATATCCGGTCAAGGTGCAATAACCTGGGGATCACGAAAACAAAACTCTGTTTCATTGTCAACTACAGAAGCCGAATATATTTCGTATGCCAATGCAACCCAAGAAACAATGTGGCTACGAAATCTATATATGGAATTGGGACATCCCCAAGTAAAACCAAATATAATATATGGTGACAACGAAGGAGCTATTGCGATTGCAAAGAATCCTCAATATCATAAACGAACAAAGCACTTCGACATTAAACATCATTTTATTCGTGAAAAAGTAAAAGAGAACAAAATTGAGATCCGTTATTGTCCGGATTTCTACCAAACAGCTGATATATTTACTAAGCCTCTACAAAAACAGAAATTCGAGAGACATCGAGATGAACTCGGTATGTCCTCGACTTGAGGGGGAGTGTTGGGTTAGCAAGTCGAGTCGTCGTTCCATGGTGCGAGAAAGCACAGGAAATTACTCTTTATGTACGATGACTCATGTATACAAGATATAAAACTACTCGATGCTAGCGTAATATAATATACTCCACTCTCTATCTCTCACTCGATCCACTACCTTCCGCAATAGTTGGTTTGAGTGACAATAGTAGAAAACACAGTTCACCTGATAAATATGTCAATCTGAAGCTTTGTCGTGCCTGTAGATGACGGCGTAAAGTGGAGTGAATACCGAGCATTGGGAGCAGTGTGATCTGACCCGTTTCAATAGCTCGCAATCCCTCCCAGCCTTCCTTATAGAAGAAACCAGAAGCAAGGAATACAAGATCTTTCATTCATCATTTAGCCCCAGGCAAGATCTCAGGTTCGCATGGTCTTTGAGGATGGCGTAGCGGTCGCAGGTTTAATGGCATTGATCATCAAGGCTAAGTTCATGGTGAGCGAAGTTCTCTCTACAAAGTGTTGAAAGAATACAACTCACAGTCCCGGTCGTCGGGAACGATGGTCCTGAGGTTTTGAAGACTGAATTGACAACGAAACAGACCACCTCCTTCGGTAACCCATAAAGTGGAACTCGAGAGGCCCGTATGCGGACGTTCTTAGGGATTCTTTGGCGAAGGCTAGCTGCCTTTCAGGCAGTTACGGGTTTGGCGGTACTACATATACGCCCACCGTTCACTCTTAGAGCTGGTATCCCGGTGGCCCAAAGTACTACATCTCGACATTCAGCTTCAATACCCACCTCACCTTTGATGGCCTTGGCCAGCGGACTCAGTTTCCGATAAAGAAAGGACGACAGGACTTGCAGGAAAATAGTATCGGCGGGCGAGCCTCCTTAAATTCGTTGACCTTTGGGAGCTCGAGTCAGACTAACCGCAGTACCTCGAAACAAAGTGCCATGTAATTTGTTCGCTGATAACCGGAATCGTCAGTGTGGCACCAAGCTACAAGTGTGATTTATACTTGATCAAATCTAATCAAATAGCTGCTTTCCGGCGGCCTCCTCGAAACCATTCTCATTCCAAACGAATTATCCTCAGCAATCCCGCTGTTTCCAAACCCATCCTATCCATGCTTCGCCACGCACGTTTGTCCACCCTCAATCGTACATTCACAAATTTCGCGTCATGGAAACGCGCCTGGTCATCAATAACGCCCTCACAAGCCGGGGTCACTATCCACGCCCTCAACAATACAACCTTCCCGTATATCTGGCTGCGCGATTCCTGTCAATCCTCACCAGAATGTATCCACCCATCAACCAAGCAAAAATTGCACCGGACGTCCGATATCCCTCTGGATGTCAAGCCCATCTCCCTCAACCATGAGGGAATCAGGATAACCGACCATGGTCTTGAAATCACTTGGTTGGACGGCCACAAGTCTGTGTATCCGCGTCCGTTTCTCGAGACGTACTCTAACCCGGCAAGATTACACGAGTTTCATAAAGATATCACTGCCGTGTCGTGGGATAACGAGTCAATTCGACGATCGGAGCTGTTCATCCCGTATGATGTGATCGGTACACCAAGGGGGCTTGTGAAAGGAATAACGCAACTGGCGCGGTACGGCTTATTATTCGTCACTGGTGTCCCGAACCAAGAGACGAGTAACGAGAGGTGCGAGTTGAAGAAATTAGCGGAGATATTTGGCGAAATTAGGCCCACCTTTTATGGGCTGTTGTGGGATGTGATGAATGTGAAGGAGAGTAAGAATATTGCGTATACGAATTTGGATTTGGGATTACACATGGATCTACTGTGAGTCTTCAACTTCAGAACCCGTTGCAAGATTAAGTAGTGATACCGTATCAGGTATTTCCAACACCCGCCGCGCTACCAGATCCTTCACTGCCTGCGTAACCGTGTGCATGGGGGTACATCGATTTTCGTCGATGCGCTTGCGGCTGCCGAAACGTTGCGGAAAACTCACCCAGAGCACTTTGACGTCCTCACCACTTCACCGGTCGCGTTCCACTACATCAACGATGGACATCACCTGCATTATGAACACCCTACCATCGAACTCGCCCCGCTGACATCGCAAGGCTCGGGCTCTGAAAGACGGATCAGCCACATAAATTATTCCCCTCCCTTCCAAGCACCTCTCCCCCTCAACACTCCAATGGAGTTCTACCCCGCATTAAAGGAATTCACAAAGTTCCTCAATGATCCAACGAATACATATGAATATACCCTGAGAGAAGGCGACGCGGTATTATTTGACAATAGACGGGTGTTGCACGCTCGCACGGCGTTTTATGACAAAGAAGACGATGGTGTTAATGGGAATGGGAAGTTGAGGGAGGGAGAGACGAACCGGTGGTTGAAGGGATGCTACTTAGAGGCGGATGCAATTATGGATCGTGGAAGGGTATTGAGGACAAGGATTGAGCGTGAACCCTGAGCGCTCGAGTCCTCCGAGTTTGGTAAAGCCTAGAATGTGTTTGCATCGATGGGCCTTGCAAGCCGACAATATTGCATTTTTGAAGAATGTATCCATCACTGGGGGGATTGTCGCCGTTGACCTCAATCACGGCTGCAAGGAATGCAAGGCCAAGATCATTGCCACCATACGTGGTTGTGACGAGCTTACCATGGACACATTTTGATTTACAAATGTGAAACGTTCATACATCCTTGGTCTTAGAAAAGACTGGACGGTCCTCGGAAGGTGGTGCTGTCGTGCGTTGTGCAACCCTCGTTCTGTGGGAGAGAAGTCTCGATATAAATGGGTTTGGTGACCATTCGTGGAACTTGGTTTCCGACGACGGACGGGCTTTCTCCATGGGTCATCTGGTGGACAAAGGGGCTGTCATTGATAGTCCTGACCTGATTTGAGGATGAAGCGAGCAGGATGTATTGATTCTAACTGAATATGTTGCAACTTAAGCGTGGACGTTCGACTTAAAGAAACAGAAGCGGGGCATCGTACAGTCAGAGCATTCAAGATCAAGTTCGTATATTAGTCCACAAGTCGAATCGCTCGACTCGCATGTAGCAGGCATATCTCAACAAAGGAACAAAACGAGATCAAGGCATCAAGGATCCATTTCCAAAGTCTCAGAGCTTAGCCTGCGCAGGCTTCCTAACATACGCAATACCACCACCAAGAGCAACCTAAAAAAAGCCATCATCAATCAACACACACCACAAAAAGAAAACCACAACTCAACCCACCTTTCCAGAATTCAAATTCTTCGTAACAAACGTAACCTCAGTCGTCCCCTCCGGACCAGGCCCAACCTCCCAAACCTGAGTCTCAAGCCTATCCCCAGGCTTAACAGGACTCGTAAACCTCACCCCAAAGAACCTCAAACTCTTCGCATCACCCGCACCAACAGATTTAATAATCGCCCTCGCGGCAAAACCAAACGTCGACAACCCATGCAAGATGACACCGCCGAAACCGGCGGCTTTGCCGATACGGGGGTCGATGTGAAGGGGGTTGTAATCTCCACTTAGTCGGAAGATGATGGCTTGTTCGGGGCTGGTGGATTCGGTTATGGTGTAGTCTGGTGTGGATGCTCGGGCTGTTGGGATGGGTTTTGCGGTGGGTGGGCCTGCGATGGATTTGCTGTATTTTTGGCCGGTGGCTTTGGCGCCGAGGTTGAAGGAAGAGCTCTGGAATAGGTGTTTGGGTTGGAGCTGGGTCTGTGGTGGGAGGGTACGTACGTAGAGTTTGGCGTAGACTTGGCCGTCGGGGCTGACGAGTTTGTTCTCGGCCGTGAGGACGATGCCGGTTTCTGTTCGAGTGCGAAGTGTAAGCGATCTCTTGGCTCCTCAAATAAATGTATGACGAACGTACTGTTCTCGCTGATACCGGTGTACCGAGTCTTCCATTTCCAGCCAGGTCCAGAGACGAGAGGGATATCCTTGATGATCTCAATGGACTGTGTACCATGGACCTACATATGCATCCATACCATCAACGCACTCGTCAGAAGAGGTCTGCATGCAATGCGTAGGAGAAATGGAGACATACAACACGGTTAGGGTCCAGCGGTGGCATACCGGGTATAGGCCTACCCCTTATGCGCTCAGAAAAGAGGTTGACGTCTTGTCCATCACCCTTGAGTTGTAGGACGACAGGGTATGTCGGAATAGGGGCAAAGTTGGGGTCTTTTTACGTGTGTTAGGTATGTGTGATTATGAGGTAGGGGTGGAGGGAGGGTTGGATGCTCACCGAGTTCTAGGGACCAATTTCCGTCAGTTGGGCGTTGATGAACCTGGTGAGAGAGAAGACGCACCGTAAACGAACTGGAATTCGTCATTCTTCGCTCCGACACCGACAGCATAAGTCAACAAGTCTCGCTTGTTCCAAGCAACCTGCGCATTCCACGAAAGCAAAAAAGGGGGGATGTTTGCTTAGTTCCTGCACATCCTCGACGTCGTAATGGTGGTGCGCTACGTACGGGTTTGTCGGGAAGCTCGAAACCAACGACTTTGGAGAGATCAGCAGACATAGCTGTACGTATAGATAAGCAGATAAAGATACAAAGGAGAAGCGAGTGCAAAGAGGAGAGGACGGTTTAAATAATCACAAGCAGAGGAGAGTGGGGAAGTGTTGAGATCCGGTAATTCCGGCTATCACTCGCCCGCGCCCGTAATTTCAAAGTTGCCGAATTTACGATCAACACGTCCCTGACGACACTTCAACTCGACTTCAAGCAATTTGTTAAGCAATCACCAGGACGTCTATTGTGTGATTGTATACCGCATTACGACGCGCTATTATGCGACATATCTACCAAATATTAAGAGTGTTTAAATAACAAACATACTGGAAGCTATACTGTCAGTTGGGTTTGTCCTCTACAACCTGGGTATATAACGTTATAATGAGGGGCAAACGGAAGGATGTTGCGAGTTTACTCAGGCTTGCGGTCTTTGCTTTCACCTGATTCCATGTCCTCCATCTTGACGCGCTCATATGCGCCCTGCGGGGAGTTGCTTGCGGGAGGGAGGGATTCCTTGTGCTTGATCCAGGTGTACCAGGCTGAGCCAATGAGGATGATTGCAATAGATGATGCGCGGCCGCTGCGGAAGCGGGAAGAGTCGAGTAAGTAGGGGAACGTGACTACTGCGGGGTAGGAGAAGAGACGTACGTCGTAATAATATCGTGGAATAACCACATTCCCAAAAGCGAAGCAGCAACACCACGCACAGCGGACGAAACCATATGCGTGATTGGGGAAGTGACCTTGATCGAAAGGAGACTAGCAATACTCATAAGGAAGCCGAAGACGCCCTGAAGTGAATAGGATCATCAGAAATCGAAACATGATCCGTCAAAAATTCTGATGCATTAATTTCCCGACTTACAGTGATGAGAGAGCCCCAGACAAAGGTGGTAAAAGGGCTGATGGTATCCTCAGGTCGCAAGAGTTCGTCCAAACCAAAGATGAGTTTCATGATGGCTGGAGTTTCGCCAGCGAGGACGATGACTGGAGCAAGGACGATAGCGCTCAGGAGGTTGGTGTACCAGGAGAGCGCTAATGCACTGCCATTAACGACGGTAAGACTTCGTTTGATGACCACGGAATGAACGGCGGTGATGGCTGAGCTGGCGACACCGAAGAAAACGCCGGTCATAGAGATTGGTGTACCGTCAAGGAAGACGCCGATGAAGAAACCGAGAGTGACGACTGTGCAGGCAAGGAGGATGAGAAGGGATGGACGTGTATGCAGGAAGATGCAGGAGGTTGCAACCGTGAACGGAAGCAGAAGTCCGCGGGCAACTTGATAGAAGGAGGCGTCAACATATTTGAGGGTGTAGTTGCTGAAACTGCATACCAGAGTGAGCGGGAGGAAGTTGGTGAAAAGGATTCAGGAGACGCACCTGAGGCCGATGACATTAAGGCTTACCATGGCCACGAGGCCTTTGCATGTGGCAAAATCGAACGAGAGACGGTCTGGAAGTAGGCGAAGCATATCGGAAATGATGAAGAGGACAGCAGCGATCACGAGTTGCGTCCAGAGGAAGAATAGAGGTGCGTCCGTGGCGTTAAGCACCCATTTGTTACTGCAGGTGTTATTAGCGCTGGACTGCTGGCAGTTGAAGCTCGGCGCTTACACCATAACCATCTGAGAACATGCTCAGGGTTAGCTTGAGATATCTTGCATAGAATAGGGATACGAACTGCAAGTGCTGCAACGAGGTAGAATACAACGACACCCGTCTAAGCCACGTTCTGTGAATATGTCCTGCAATGAAGTGTAGAGTAACATACGACCATGACCTTTGAGGTCGGTTTGGGTGGATTTTGCTGAGCCATGGGAAACAGAGGACGGGTGAAGGAAAGAAGAAATGAAGGTTGCGACCAAAAGCCCAAAAGAATGCGATGTAGAAGAGAAGAAAAGTGGAGTATGCAGCGTGAGAAAGCATTGCCTGCATCAATCAATTTCGGTCAATTTCAAATAGACGCTCATTAACGCGCTTCCATGTCCGACAACGAGCACTCTCCACAACCAACTCCCGCTATCCAGCATGCTTGTGAGTCTAGTCACAGATTTGTTGAGCTAGGCTGCTCACACACGCGTTACAGCTCCGGACGATACCATTCGCATCCTCCTAGCCACCGACAATCACATCGGCTTCAACGAACGCGACCCCATACGCGGCCAAGACGCCATCAACACCTTTGAAGAAATCCTCCAACTTGCAGTAAAACATGATGTCCGTCGAATTACCGCTCTGATTCTCCAAACTCGAAATCCAACACCTACAGGTTGACTTCATCCTCCTTGCAGGCGACCTATTTCACGAGAACAAGCCGTCCAGGGAGTGTTTGTACCGCGTCATGGCCTTGTTGAGGGAATACACAATGGGAGACAAACCCGTCCAAGTCGAGCTATTGAGTGACCCTAACGAGGGTAAGGCCGAGAGCTTTTCGTGAGTCCGGTATACACTCTGCACTGTTCGTGGACTGATGTGTGCTCTCCAGGTTCCCTGCCATTAATTATGAAGATCCCAACTTTAACGTCGGGATCCCAGTATTCTCGATACATGGCAATCACGATGACCCACAAGGCACAGGTGCAGATGGTGCCCTTTGCGCGCTCGACGTCCTCTCCGTCTCCGGGCTCCTCAATTACATGGGTAAAATAGACCTCCCGGTTTCAGACGCCAACGCCCAGAGCACGGGCATTGCCGTGCGTCCTGTCCTATTGCGCAAAGGAAACACGTATTTGGGTATGTATGGAATTGGGAACGTCAAGGACCAGAGGATGCATTTCGAGTTAAGAAGCAATCGTGTTAGAATGTATATGCCGAAGAATAAAGAGGATTGGTTCAACATCTTATTGTTGCATCAGAATCGGTGTGTCCTACGATGGTCACTGGGTTTTTTAAGCTGATTCAGGTAGTGTCAAGCATGGTCCACAGGAATTCGTTCCTGAAGGCATGTTTGATGACAGCATCGACCTAGTAGTCTGGGGTCATGAACACGATTGCCGTATCGTCCCAGAACCTGTCGCTGGGAAGAACTACTACATAACTCAACCCGGGTCTTCCGTCGCCACGTCCCTCGCTGACGGCGAAGCCCTAGAAAAGTACGTTCCAATTCCTGCCCTACAATCCAACGCTATTCACAACGCGAAACAGACACGCCGCCCTCCTGGAAATCCAAGGCAAAGAGTTCCAACTCACACCCATCCCACTACGCACAGTCCGACCCTTCGTAATCGAAGAAATCACCCTCGTCTCCGCATCCGAAGAAGAAGGCTTCGACATCACCGACAACATCGAAATCGCCAAATTCCTTAAAAGCCGCGTCAACGCCCTGATTGAAAAAGCTCACGAACAATGGGAAGAACGGAACGCCCAAGCTAAGGCTCAAGGTGAACCGGAACTCAAACCTATGCTCCCACTTATTCGTATAAAAGTCGATGCGACGGGCGTAACGGAAACGTTCAACCCTATTCGTTTTGGTCAAGAATTCCAAGGTCGAATCGCGAATCCGCGCGATGTTCTTACTTTCCATAGGTCCAAAAAATCGGGCGTGGGGTCTCGAGGAGCGAAAGTTGCGATTGACCAGCCCGAGCTGAGTATAGACGATCCTGATTTGAGTGTGCAAGAGAAGCTAGCCAAGGTGAGGGTGCAGACGCTTGTGAAGGAGTATTTGGGTGCGCAGGAGTTGCAGTTGCTTGGTGAGACGGGGATGTCGGATGCGATTCAGATATTTGTGGAGAAGGATGATATACATGCCATTGAAAGGTGAGTGGGTTTTTGAAGTTTCGGTTCCAGTGGTTTAAGCTGTCTGGCTTTGGGCAGGCATGTGGAGAAGTCACTAAATGCCTTGATTAAAGGCGTGGCGAAGCAGGAGGACATGGACGAGGATGACCTAGAAGAACTAGTACGCAGGTCTCTCTAGCCGTCCTCTTCTCCGGTTCTAATTCCGCAACGTGCATAGCTGGCCAAAGCGAAGGAACAGCAGGAACAGCAATACATCGAACAAGCTAAAGCTAAAAGGGGCAAGGGCAGAGTTCGTCCCTTATCCTCCTCCGTCCTACTCAGCCTCTACATACTCACGCAATGTTTTAGGCAAAGGCACAACAAGAGGAGCCCCCCGAATCGGATGATTCGATGCTCCTGGAAGTTGACGTGCAGGGTGGAGGCGGGGAATCCGACTTCGACGAGGATTCAGACGTTGCCCCTCCCCCGGGCAAGAAACGCGCTACAGCCCCATCAAGAACCACAAAAACCGCTACGACTACCGGTGCCGGGAGAGGTAAGAAAGCTACTGGCGCGACGACGAATGCGGCGGCGAAGAAACCTTCCGGGAAGGGACGGGGGAAGAAGACAGTCGAGGTGAGTGGGAACCGTTTTCCCAAGGAGGACTGATACCCATCAAATGTTGAGTAGAGTGACGGCGAGGAGTCGGAGGTTATTGAGGTTGATGAAATTGAGGATGAGGATGATTATGAAGAAGTGCCGAGGTCAAGTAAGAAGACGAGTAGGGTTGCTGTGCTTAGGTTCGCACTTCTCCCCTTCCTCTCTATCCTTCGCTCATTGGGATGTTGTCCTTGTGGCTACTATAGTCAACCGGCAGCTAAGAAAACGCCTGCGAAGAGAAAGACTGCTACTGCTTCGGCTGGGAGGGGACAGAGTCAGTTGAATTTCCAACCTGTGGGCAGGAATTCCAGAGCGGCTGCTACAAAGGCGAGGGGGAAAATTGTTGTGAGTATTTGGTACTGTCTGGCTGAGGGGCTTGCTGATCTGTAGTATAGATCGATGACAGTGATTGATCTGGACGAGGTTGAGGTTTCCGGGTTTTCGCCTGGTTGGCTGGGTTGAGGGTTGAATATTATGATAGGAATTGCTGTTCAGATGTTCCATCAGAAATGCTGTTTTCTTGATTCTATATCTTTATACCACTACTGAGGCAAACCAAGCACATACTGAGATGCTGTTCAGACCACAATTGAGTTGCTGACATAGAGATGAAAATAATGGAAACCATAGCATAAAAGATGAAAGGAGGCACAGAGCAAATGATCCTGTATCAAAGCATATGGGTTGGATGTCTATGGTAGAGCTTAAATTTAGAATAACCACAAGGCCAGACCCATATCCAAAACAGGCTTTGCCACCAGAAAAGGCAGTCAATATGAGAGTGCAATAAGCAGAGGGGATCCAGCAGTGACAATGTGGACCCAGCAGCCAGCAGTAGTCATCAGATAAGGAAAGGAATAGGGTGGGACTGGAGAGGGAGCCCAATGGTGTGTATGTCATCACCCAGAATATGGGGCCCTTCTGAAGCCAAGTTCCAAATTTTAACCAGGCTAAATTGTGATGAGGCCACTTGGTTGTCATCATGTGAAAATGCAACAGATGTCACCTAATCTTCATGACCCTTGAACTTGGTGTCCAACTGTCCTGTCCTCACATTCCAATTCCTGACTGTCTGTTATAAACCTCACTAGATGCCCATTAAGCTCTTGGAGCCTTGGTTACAAGCCCAGATTTTGTAGATTGTATTCAGTTTAACCTTTCGCTGGACATTCTTGGACCTTATTCCTTGTAAATACTTTTCTCTGGCCTATTCCTTCTGTCATACTTTCCCATCAGAATTTCTCATCTAGTTATCTCATATTTTCCATTTACCCATAATTATTTCCTGCTTATCTTGGTTTTTTCTGTTATCTGATGTATCTACTCTGCTCCTGTCCTTCAGACATCCAGATGCATCACAGATGGTCTCCTTTTCTGGTAGATTATCAGTCTACATGCTTATTTGCATTCTCCTTTGAGTAGTTACTATTGTTCTGCTTATCTGTTTACTTTCTGGACTTTATCCTGAGTAGTAGTATATGAGTAGCACTACAGCCATTTGTACTCCTCAGTCCCAGCCCACTTCTGGAGGCTCCAGTAGCCCTCTGGACCCAGAGACAGCAATGGCAAAGGCATTGATCCTGGTGAGGATGAAGATGAAAATCATGGTCCCCAGGAGCTTTTAGCTAATGCTGTCAGTCACCTTGCCCAGTCCCTCTGTTCCCTTGAGTGGAGCAATTCTGTTGGAACCACCCCCTGGACACTATGACATGTCTGGAGAGACACAAACACCATTTGGTATGACAATGCATGATGTGAATACACAAGACATGTTCATTCCCTCACCATGTGGTGAACCAACCTCTCCTATCCCCATCCCATTTCCACCAGTGGATGTGTTGGCTCATAACTTGTCCACCACTGGTGAGGAAGCACCTCTGGAGCTTCCCCTCTTCCCTGAATTTGAATAGAGTCATCCCCTTGTTAGGTTGGTCCTTATCACCAGTTGCCTAAGCTTTGCTAGGGGGTGGCTATCTCACTAGATGGTTCACAGAGGCACCAGGATCTAGCAAGAAGGATCACAGTAAGTAGGTGGCGAGGCAAGTGTCCAGTTAAGCACACTTAGAGGTCGAACTTCTATCAGTTGAGCAAATGACCAATAGAGAGTTTACTACCACACTGATCATGAGCTAATGTCAATCACAGAGTTAAGAAAATAACACTGAGATTTGAGAATATAGGAAGCTTGCACTTCCAGTACATGAGTGGCTATTTAAGCTTTACTTCTAAGATCCAAATCTGGTAACTATGACAAGGTAAGGCTACAAGTCCAAAAGTCTATAGAAGCATAACTACAGAGCAGAGCGACACTAGAATAGAAACTAGACAAGAATAGAAACAAGACAGAAAAGGAAACTAACTAAGTAAGGAAATAGTTCAGGTCTGAGTTCATCTGGGATACAAGGATACAAGGCGAAGAGTCTGTAGTAGGGGAATAGAAAGAAACTATTTACTGGTTTTATATTACAAGTCCATGTCAGGATGAAGATGTCTGTCAGAGGAGTCAGAAGAGTAAGAATTGGGAGATGAGGTGGAACTGGGAACGGTGAAGTTCCCTGTTAGAGGCATTGAGTCAGAAGAGTCTGACTCATGTAGGAAGATCAGGCTGCGGTGCAGAGAGGATGATGATGATGATGATATGTTGGCAGTGACATATGGTGGTGGGTATGGAGGAGGATTGCTGATGGGTTCTCCTGGGTTTGACTCGTTGATACCTGGAATGTTGGAGTCAATGCTGCAGAGGGGTGGAAGCTGGGTACAATGGGGAGGAATGGCCAGAGGCTCATTGGAGTTAGGATCAATACAATAGACTTCTACTTCTCAAAAATAGAAACCATGTGTGACTTCATACTTGATGATATGTGGGACAACCTCAGGTGGATACATCATGTAGGGATGGAGGAATACAATTGGTTCTCCAGCATAAGGGATCATCTTCCAACTGTGGGCCCAGGCAGAGTCAAAGTTGTTATGGATCATCTGAACATATAACCTGTCAGGATCAAAGATGTGAGTGAAGGGAGCATTCTCCCAAGTGATGCATAATATCTCTGTCATCATGTGATCTGTCTTGTAGAAGATTGGTCCAGGCATTGGCCAGTCTTCAGAGAATAGGGAGGCATGGCCAGGGAGGTGACGGTTGGCAAATGCTTCATTTTGGTAATGAGTTGAGTCTTCAGCTGGTATACCTGTATCTTGGGTGGTAGAGTGGGAGGCATTGGGAAGTCCAAGCTCATGGACTAAGGTGTGATAGATGACATTGCAGTGGGAGGTACCAGGCTGGCTCATAACATTATCCCCTTTGTTATTAGTGAGTTCCATCTTGCTACTACTATCTGACACTGGTGTTGGGTGAGGGGTTGGTGGTCTAGGATCTTCCACTTCTGACATTGGAGAAGGGAGATTTGTGATGTCCATCAGTTGTGTGGAGGCATTCTGATCTCGTTGGACAAGGGAGTGAATGCATGTGGCAGCTCTGCTGAGTAGGCTGTGTCATTCTCTGATGGATGTGGGGGAGGCTGAAGGTGTAAGGCCTTAAGCCTCACAGAGGTGTGTTGAGAGTCTTAGATTGTTGTGCCCAAGTGCATAAGACCAGTTATATAGGTGCTGGCTACACAAACATAGGGCGAGTTGATGAAAATAAAGACCTAAAGAAAGAAAGCTATGACAATGATGGCTACCTACAAGTCCATCACAACTGTGAGAAAACCTGACCTAAGCATTCCTACAGAAGGTATAGGTGTTGGAGCACATGGTCTGCCTGTTTCAGGTGCTGATGATGTTGTCAGCAAGGGTGGAGATGGCGGCATCGATGGATTGGTGCAATTGCACACTTGATGGACTTGGACTTCGGGCATGGCAGGGAAGGTAGGTGTAAACCCATTGGGTTTACTTAGAGCATATAACCTTACATTCACACTGAAGTACTGTAAGCCTGATATATTGGGTGTACTTATGGGTATGGTATAAGGTCAGCTGTCCTAATGACAGCTGATGACAAGATTTATAAGGAATATATTTTGATGGATTGAGTAATCTATCAAGGTTGAAGACAAACAAGACTTTAAACAATTAATTATTAAAAGAGCAACTCAAGATAACAACAGAACAAGAATTAATACAACTGTAAGGGCTTAGCCCTTACACACCCCCCATTGAGACCATAGAATATGGTCAAGGAAGTTGAAACACAAGTGGTGCAGCTACTTGTGGTAGTGAGTGATGGACAGGGCATGTATAGTGCCCAGCCGGCAGGGTAGATTAGTACAAGGTGACGTTTCACCTTGACAAAGGTGTAAGCTAGGGTCGACTCATTCACAAAGGTGACAAGGATGAGTGTGAGCAGGAAGAGGCAATCGATGAAGACTCACTGACAATGTCTTGGGATGAGGGGGCAGAGGTGTTGGCCTCAGCCAAGAAAGCAATGGGAGGCAGATCGGACACAAAGGCAGAGGCATTGGCCTCAGTCATGGTTGCATCTGATGATGGATGGTCAGCAGTGGTGGGAGCAGTTACAGAGGCATTGGCCTCTGTCATTTGGGTGTCCGCATCAAGTGCCACTCCCTCAGTGGTCATAGGTGTCAGCCTGGTAAGGGTCAGCATGAGGGGTGGGCCAGCTGCAATTGGGAGGGGGGGTGGCTCCAGCAGGTGTTGAGGGTAATTGCAATTCTGGAGGAGCCAGAAGAAGGGTGATGCTCCTGCTGGTAACCACCCTTGGGGAACAAAGTGCTCTCCTTTGGCTTGTTGTGCATTCTTGTACTCAAAGTACAAGAATCAGTTAATGTCATTGAGAGTGGGATGTCTCCAACCATCCCACTCAGGAATCGCCAGGGGCTCGTGGTATCAGTCAAGGTACTCAACCTGGTGGTTGTCATGTTCGTTGTATAAGTCATAGTGTAATTGGTCACCATGATAGGTGTGGTTTAACCACCACAACCCAAAAAGGTAAGAGTGGTCTACCCATGAAATGGGTATACCATTGCAAATAAGAACATGAGCCACATCATTGAGGCTCAGATTGTGGGATGTGTATGAAGTCATTTCTAGGGGCTGTATAGAATATATGGGCCCATTCTGGGAAGCAAAGGTGCGTTCTGGAGGAATGTGACTGTTGTATGATGCAATGAGTTTGTGGTAGAGGTGCAGGGTTGCTACCAGTACTGTGAATAGTCACATGAACCTTTGGGCTGCGCTTTTATCATCAGGGCTTAAAGCACAGCCCAGGCCATATCCAAATACGCAACAGCAGTGCACAAGCTTCTGCCATTCAAATGCAATGCCATTAAAGGCATTGCATGTGTCAGGGTTTCCATGTATTAGAAGATATTGACCTAAAAGGTCAATATCAAACAGTTGCAGTCTGGAGGGCATCAGCAATCCTTTGCCCTTGTTTCACTTGAGGATATTGCATGCACCATGGTCTTTTATGGTGTGCATGATAGGTTCCAACCTGGTGGTGTATTCCTCCTGCATCCCAGGTGCTAAAAACTTGGGGTTGTAACCCTCAAGGTTCAGTATGTATTCCATAGCATCATTGTGATGCTCTGGAAGAGTCGAGGATGCAATGTGATACAGTTCTCAAAGCAAGAAATATGCTTCAAACCTGCTGTAGATGTTGATGTGGCAGTTGTTCATGAACCACCATAACTGAATTACTTGTCTCAGGGTCATAGGTAGACCCCAGCCTGCAATGTGGTGGACAGTGCCCTTCTTGTTGCTGTGAATGAACTCCCTACCTTGGAGTTCACTGTTGGCAGCAATTTGGGCATTTGTACCAGTGAACACAGTGTTTATTCACTGGCAGTAGTAGACATCATGTGACAACATTCTGCACATGAAGTTGTCACATTCTTGGATGCTGGGTTCAGTTCCCCAGAGTCCCCAGAAGTCAGGGACTCTACCTCTGTGGCTGATGTGGTCTGATACATCAGTGCAGTCATCATTATTTGACAATGACACCTTTGATTTGCTCTTGTTTTTCTTACAACAATTCTTTGTGGAATCGTTATTGTCACTCAAGTATTCCAAGCCTGATAATCATTCATCTGGGTTGTCTGGACTGTACTGGACAAACTTGTGATGTAGTCAGATTTCAGGCTCTGGGAGGAGAGTTCCTGGTGGGTGTACCAGGATCAGTTGGCCAAAGGAGAGTCCCTCAAATAGGGACTCTGATGGGACAATGCTGCTCAAGGTCTGTTTTACTGACCTTGATGGGGTTGTTTGAGGAGGTTCTGTCATGGGGACATTGATGTCCCCAGATGGTACCTCCTCAATATATGGTAATGTAACATCGGCCAGTGGTGGTGGTGGCTGACATGATGATGAGGCAGTCAGTGGAGGTGAAGGTTGACATCATTGGTGAGGTAATGGTTTTACCTCATTGCTGGTATGCAGTGTTGGTGTCTTCAGGGTCTATGGGGTGCTCTGCACCCCCCATTGAGATGACATCATTGATTGAGATGTCACACATCATTTTGCAGGTCATTCTTCTTCATGGTCTGACTTTTTGTTTAGTTGTCATTGCAGGTTCGAGACCTGCCTCTGTAGTAAACTGTTTCATCCTTTGAGCATGACGAAACAATCTTGCAGACTATGGAGCTTCATGAGAAGCTCCTCAATAATTGCATTACAAGCACCATGTCGGGAGCTGGTGCTTACTTCTGATATCAGGTCTATAGGTAGACCTGCTTCATTGAGTCAGTTCATCAGCTCTTGGACATACTGGTTGTCCTCGAGCTCTACATCTACAGCTCTTTGCTTTCCTTGGGCTTTTGAGGAAAGGGCAGGCTGTGCTGGCTCAGTTGATTTCTGTTTGCTCTTGTCCTTAGAGGACAAGGGCACTGGGGAGTTCTTTGTTCTACTCCTTCCTTGAGTCGAGGTGACTGAGGATGATTGAGACAGAGGAGTGTTGTTCCTCCCTATGTCAGTTGCCAATGATGATGTCAGGGCCAGCATTGTTGGTTGTGGTGTTGTGGCTGGCTGATCTTGGGTCAGTGGTAACAGCTGTGGTTGCAGTGGAAGTGGCAGCATTTGTTGAATTGGCACAGTGGTGGGTTGTTGGTATGGTGGATATGGCACCAATGGAGGAGGGTAGGGTCCATATAGTTGAGTGAAACCATACATGTGTGTAGGAGGTGGGTAGAATGCAGGGTATGGGTAACCCTGTGTGAAAGGTTGGGGTGGCAGAGGCATTGCATGTAAATGTGATGGATCCATTTGATTTGGACTTTGTGGTATTGAGCCCACAAGGTTAGATAGTAGCACTTGCTGGGCAGTGAGTTGCTGCCCATTGTGGTGAGGAACTGGGATCTGGTCAGGCAATATATCCATTGCCCTCCCCCCTTTGAGGCCCATTGGAGGGCCTCCAGGATGTGCAGGGTGATTTGTGTCACCCTGTACCAATGTGTATTGTTGGTTTTGGTTGTGTTGGGGTTGTTGTGTGTCCATGGTGGTGGTGTTGAAGTGAGGATGAATTAAAGTTATTTGTCCCATCTTTGTGTTCCCAAACATTGGGAATGCAATCCTCAGGGTTGAGTGTCCAAATTTGGACACTATCAATTTTTCTATGGATAGTCATTGACTGATCTGTGGTAGTTGTTGAATTGAGTTAGCACCTTTCAGCTCTAAATACTGATCTAGAGCTGCTAGGTCTTTGCAATGGTGATATGGCTCCCATGTTGTATTGCCTAGACTCCAGTGTACCTGGAACTCCACCTTGCCATCATTTGTGAAACAATGACTGATGATTTCATTGATGAACCATTCATGTTCATTGTCTATGCCAAAGTCATAGGGTTCTGGTTTATTTCAGCTAGGGAATAGTGCATCATCCAATGCATTATAGGGCTAGAGCAATGATATGTGGAATATTGGGTGTATTCAATGTTCCTGCAGGGCTGGTGGTAGCTTGAGACAGTAGTTAGATGTCTCAGGTTTGGCTTCCAAGACCTTAAAGGGTCCAATGAACTTTGGGCAGAGCTTCTGAGCTCTGCCTTTTGGTAGGTTTAGATTTTTGGTGGAGAGGAACACCAGGTCTCTAGCTTTAATGTTGGGTTCTGGTCCTCTTCTTTTGTTCATCTGGCAGGTTTGGAAAACCCGTGCTTCTATGATGGCATCATGAGCAGATGCCAAGTTCATCAGGGCAGCTTTAGCAAATAGTCTAACACCCTTAGGGGGTGTTAGGTTGCCCCATATCTCTTGGATCATACTGGGCATGTATCCACTGTTCAGTTCGAATGGTGCATACCCAGTAGTGGCAGATATACTTGAGTTTATAGCAAACTCAGTCATGGGTACCTTGTCTACCCAGTTTTTTTGGTCATGGCTGACCATTGCTCAGAATATCTGTCTGATATTCTGGTTCATGTGTTTGGTCTGCCTGTCCATTTGTGGGTGGAATGATGTGGACATTAGGAGCTTAGCTCCTAAAATTTTGTGGAGTTCTACCCACCACATGGAGGTGAACTTTGAATCCTGATCACTTATGATTGAACTAGGGAGGCCATGTAGCCTCACAATCTCTTGTAGGTAGATCCAGGATAACTCAGATGCTTTCATCCATGTATGTACTGGAATCAGGTATACCATACTTGTCATTCTACAAATGATGACCCAGAGGTAGTCAAAGCCTTTGGATTCAGGGAATGGACCAATGAAGTCCATTCCAATGGAATCCCAAGGTTTGGTTGGGACTGGTAGTGAGTGCAATGTTCCAGAAGGTTTTGTATTTGAGACCTTTGAGTGTTGACATATTTCACATGTTCTGCAGAACATGCATGTGTCTTTGGCTATTTTTGGCCACCAGTACCACCTTTGGAGGTACTCTGCTGTCCATTGGTCACCGAAGTGACCAATGATCTTGTGAGCTTTATTCAAAAGCTCTGTAATTAGTGGTCAGTTGTTGGGAATACATACCACCTCCTGTCCTTGGGGAGTGGTTCTTTGAATAATACCATCTTTGTTGACAGTAAAACCACTGTATTTCTTGGGTGCTTCAAGCACCACTGAAAACATGGGGTTGGATGTGTATCCTGATGTGATTGTTTTTGTCACATCAATTGGGAGCTCCATTGGAGCTTCAGTGGAGATGTTACCCATTAATGTGTCTCCCAGTGTTGGAGACTCAACAAGTTGTTCTTGTGGCTCCTGTTGAGCAACCTGTCTCTGGGCTGCTTCTTGAAGCTCATGAGTTTCAATCTCTTGTTCTTCCTGCCATTCATGCAGGCAGGTGCTTTGACACAATGGTTGCTCAACCATTGCATTGACTCTGTCAAGAAGATGCTCGATCTCCTCGGCTCGTTGTAGGGGTAGGTCCTCGCAGTGAGGATCGATTCTGTGATCGACTTGGACATATTCTCCAGGGGAGTGTTCCTCTCCTGGAGTATTGCTTTCAAAGTAGCGGGACAAGCAGTCTGCTACTTTATTTCATTCTCCTTTGACATATGTAATGTCAAAGTTAAAACACAATAGATAGTCCATCCACCATCATTGTCGGCTAGACAGTTGCACTTGAGTTTTGAAAAACTCCAGCACCTTGTGATCTGTGATAACATGGATCCTGTAGCCAACAAGTTTATCCTCCCACTTCATTAGTGCTTCTAAAATCACTAGTGTCTCAAGTTCATGCATGGCATAGTTCTGCTGTGCTGGGGTGAACTTCTTGGACATGAACCCTGCTGGGCAGCAGTCTGCCCAGGTGGGTCCTTGTCCATACATGGCTCCAATGCCTGTCTTAGAGGCATCACAGATGATCTATATAGGTTCCCCAGTTCTGGGGTCTATTGGTTTGACAATAGGGGTCTTCTCACAGATCCTTTTCACCATGTCAAAGCAATGCTGGTGAAGGGGTCTCCAATGGAACAGGGTTCCATTCAGGGTGATTGCGAGCAGTGGCCCAGTGTATGCAGATACATCTGGCAAAAAGTTTGCCAGGTAGTTGATGAGTCCAATGAATCATTGAACATTGGTATAGTTTCTGGGAGTGTGCCACTCCCAGATGCAGGTCAATTTGTCTTCATCTGGGTGTATCCCTTGGTCATCTATGATATGACCAAGGCAGTCAATGCAATCTGCATACAGATCACATTTGGATTGTTTGACATATAACTTGTGTTTGCACAGTTGCTCAAACACAAGTCATAGATGATCTTTGTGTTCATCTATTGAGTCAGAGAATATGAAGATGTTGTCAAGGTATATGTGTACACATATACCTATGACATCGTGAAATATAGCAGTCATTAACCACTGAAAGGTTGCAGGGGCATTACAATCCCCCTGCTGCATTATGTTGCTGACATATGTGCCAGTGATTGTGGCAAATCCCATTTTGTCTATGTCTTCTAGACATACTCAGACTTGCTTGTAGGCATCAGTGAGATCGATCTTGGATCGATATCATGCTCAAGCGATGTCTTCTCAAATGATGTCTTGGTCTGGCAAGGGCATAGTGTCCTTGATGGTGTTTTCATTTTGTTGTCATGCATTGATGACAGTTCGTAGTCAACCGTCTTTCTTTGGGATGCACAGTAACAGCACTGCTTGGGAGATATGTCATGGCTCCCACCATTTTGTGTTCACATAGTGGTTGAGTTTCTGGTGAAACTCCCTGTGCAGGGATTGTGGGCATCTGGGAGTGAAGTAGCTATACTTCTTACTCTCATCAATGAGGTTTATTTCATGATTTACTTCATGAAATGGGGGAAGCTCGTCTGGAGGACCATGTATTATGTCCTTGAATTCATTGAACCACTGCTGGCACAGCATTGGTATGTCCATCTTGAAATACCAGCCTTGTCACTCAGGGTGGTGATTCCTCTTCTCGGCATTGATCTGAGCATTTTGTATCTGTGTTTCTGAATCATCTTCCAGTGGAAGATGAGTGATGAGCATACTGTGGAGTTGATCTCATACCATTTTATTGGGGTAATGTACCCTGGTAAACTCCTGGGTTTTGACTATGTCATTGAGGTTGGGTTGTGTGAACCCAGTCGATGTTGGTAGTTCATCCCCAGGACAACACATTTCCCATATGCCACAGACCATGGCATTCCATTCTGCGGGCATTCAGGGGTCATAATACCACTTGAACATTGGGTTTTGAGTGGGTCTGTCTATCAAATGAGACTTGTATCTTGTTTTTTGTGGTCCATGAGGGGCATTTTGTCCCTCTTGGTTTGGTGAAGGGTGTAATTTTCCCTTCAGTTTGTCTCTCTTGGAGGAGACCTTGTGTCCTCTGTGACCTATGTCCCCCCTTTGAGAGTTCATGGAACTCTCAACCTCTTCTAGGAGATGGTGACTATCATGGGGTAATGTTTCCCCTCAGGAGCTTTGTTTGTCATCTCAAACTTCTTCTATGGATGTTCAATGGACATTGTCCCATTGAACACCCTCCACAAGTCAACTTGACTTGTTTTTGTCAGTTGCACGGTGGCAGCACAGGTGAGTATCTGATTCACTGGCAAAATTTGCTATTGCTATGGTTTTGTTTCCAATTCTGACTTCATTCTTGATGAAGTCGAGGATGACATTGTTTGTATGCATGAATGGCATACTGATTATCATGTTGTAGCGATTGAAGTTTGCTACATCTACATACATACGAGTATGTATGTTTCCAATGGTGACATTTACTGTTGCTCTGTACTTGACAGTGGATCGACTACCCACTGTCCCCAGCTGCAGTGTGTGAGGGTCTAATAGTTTGTTGACCCTGATGCCAGCCACTTGTGCAAACATGGGGGTTATACCAGTAGTTGTACTACCAGAGTCCCACAGTGTCCAAGTGTCAATGCCATTGATGCTGATGAGAGTGGCAAGACATTGTTTCTCACTGAGGGATGCTTGGGGCTGAAGGACCTTATCCTTCTCTTTATGGAGGGTGATGCGACGTACCCTCACTTTGTGGTCTGGTTTCTTGCTGGGCTTGACAGTGAGAGCATCAACAACATCAAAGTCATTGCAGTCTTTGTTGTTAATGTCTTCTGCATCACCAATCATGGTGGTGAAATCATATTTGTCATCAACATCAGATCCATAGTCTGATTTGATGACTTCAACTTGTACTAGTTCATCTCCATTTGACAAACTAGACTCTGGTTCTTCTTGGACCTCAGTGTTGTCATCTGAGGTTGAGTCCTGTTCGATTTCTTCAACTTCTTGTTGAAGAACTTCTTCATCATTCACTGGAATGGCTGTGTGCACAGCCTGTACATAGCTGTGTCATTTCCCCTTCTCTGGGCATTCTTGTGCCCAGTGACCATGTTTTCTGCATTCATAACAAGGCCCTTTCTCTGTGGCCTTGTTACTTTGGATCGGCTTCACAGGTGCTCTGTTTTGTACCTGAGGTTTAAATTGAGCCTTGGGTTTCTGTTGTTGAGGTGGGGGTCTTGATGGTCGCTTTGGTGGGAAGGCATTTGAGGGTTGCCTTAGCTTGTAAGCAGGAATGCAATCCTGTCCTGTGGATATGTGTCGAGGGACCCATGCAGTCCTTGTTCTTGGTTCTGCTGCAGCAGGTTTCTTTGGGAAGCCTGCCAATGGTTCATGTGATCAAGAGGGTTTCAAAACCCTTTCAAAGAAGGCACTGCTTTGCATCTGATTCTTGTAATTGGCTGCATGTGCTACAAAGTCTTTGAGTTGATTCATTTCAGGTGACAGTCCTCTGTCAAACATGAGGAAGTGTCTCATAGTTTGCAGTAGACCTTCTAAGAAGGTCTTGATGAGAGAATAATTGTTGGGATGGACTGCCATGTCTTGTGAGTAACCCAAGATGGCATCATAATAGTGTTGAATCCCTTCCTTGGGATTGTATTTGACTCCCTTGAGGCTTTTGCGAGCCTCATGCATCAATGTCAGTCTGATAAATCTGTCATAGAGTGCCATTATGACACTCTTGAAAGTCCAATTGTATTTACTACAATCTATGCTAAGTACATGGCAAACAAACATTTCTTTCACCTCCCCAATGAGGTAGTATTGGAGGGTCAGGATATGTAACTGGTCCATAGCAGGGTTCTGTCCCCCTAGTCCCTTCATGGCGAAGTCAGCACAGAGACTTGTCACAAATGACAATAAGTCTCTGAATCAGTGACTTCCACCATATGGCTCCAAGCTCTTTTTTGTGGGGAGCTTGTTCAATGAAGGTTTATAACCTTTGGGGTATTTGATTGGTTGTGCAAGGTATTGGTCGATTGTTCCATGTAAACAATCATACATAAGATTATTGTAGCTCTGGACAGATTGTACAATCCCTGGAATTATGGACTTGTCACATGCTTCTCTAACTAGGGAGTAATGATGAGTCCCTCAATTTGGTGTTGGGAGTTGTGAGGTGTTATGCACCTCTCATTCCTCCTCTTCTTCATCCTCTTCTTCTTCCTCTCATACTAGAGGGAGGTTTCAGAGAGGGTTTAGGTTATGTAGCAGGGGCAAGCTTTGTCCCTGTGAAGGCAGTTGTAATGGTTGTTGGGGTAGGGAGGCCACCCTAACTGTTTTGCAGGAGTTGGATGTTTGAGGTGTCTTAAGGGGGCCTCTGAAGAATACATGAGTAGCAAGTTTTTGCTCCTTGTGTTCTGACATGGTTGCTTCAACAGGTATATGTCCATTGAACCTAATGTACTGGTCATCTATCATAGATGACCTGCAATTGTGGATATCTTCATTATGCATTCATTGTAGAGTGATACAGTTGCTCCATTTGTTGGCATGAGGGGTTCGTTTAGTCATAGGCAGTGCGAATGGTGTGCTCAACACTTGGATCATATTAGCATTCACCCAAATGCTAGTAGCTGAGGTCTGTTCAGCTTTGACATTTGATGTTGAAGCCATTGGAGATTTACTGTCAACCAATGGTTCAGCTGTTGGCAGGGGTGGAACAGTTTGTTTTACCATTCCTGAGTTTGGGTTAGTAAGATTCATTGCAAGGTAGTTGCTACCTTGCATCATTGTCCTCAGTGATGGTGTGCCCATTAGTCCTTTCCCCTTAGGAGAGGGGATAGGGGGTAGTCATGGTGACCATTGTGAGTTTGAGATGGTAGTCTGACCCTGGTGGTCAGGCTGCATTAACAGCAAGGGTGGTTGTATTTGTGATGCCCCACCAGTTGGGGCATAGCATTGCTGATAGTTTGTGAATGTGTCATTTCCTGGGACAGTTTCGCCATCTGTGACAGTGGACTCTTTGATAGTGAAGTGGGTGGCTCTAAGGCCATACCCTTGTGCATGTTGTCGTTGTGCACTAAGGTGTTTGTTGTACACCTGGTCCATCTCCCCAGGTTGCTGGGGCACATGCAAGTGTGCCACAGCTTGGGTGGTGTTCGATAGAGTGGTAGGCAATGGTGGTGCAATGCGAAGTTGTGGTTGGGGCATTGCTGGTGGTCCATCATTATTACATTGATGATTGTGCTTATGCACTGGGTGTTGTTTGGCCCTCTCGATTGCTTTGTCAATTTTGGCATTGAGGGGATCAAAGGTGATCCCATCATTAGTGGAGTTGAGAACATGCTTGAGGTATGGTTGCATGGGTTGTATTTTGTACACACTGCATGGGCATAAGGTCAGTTCACTTGACCTTTGTGGCTTGGGCCTTTTGGTAGGCCATGCAAAGCTTTGTTAAAGCTTTGATATATGTGGTACAGAATCAGTTGGATCCAACATCTATCAGTGAGTTGGTTTCTCTATAAGATTCCACTACAATTGTCTCAGTGTATACCAACATCTGATGTTGGCATTGGCATTTAATAATGCCATAGTCTGTGAATATTGAGTTGACTTGGTCTTCTAACAAGACTACATCATTAAGGGTTGGCAGCAGGAATTCTGGTGTCAATGGTTCAGACTATGAACCATCAGATCAGTGTATTGTGCTTGATGTGGGGCACAATGCTAGGGGATGGCTTGGCTCGAATTTGGGGAATAGGGGAAGCTCCTCTGGAGCTTCCTCACCATTGGTGGATGATTTGTAAGCTGACACGTCTGCTGGGAGTGTGGTGATGGGGAAGGGGATTGTCGGTTCATAATGTGGCGAGGGGATAGATGGGGAAGGGGGTGTGGATGGGGTGCATAGGCCTTGTATGTTCATGTCGAGGTGTCATTGCATGTCTTCAGACATGTTGTAGTGTCCAGGGGGGTAGTTGTGCTGTGAGGTCATTTGAGTGAGTGGTGACAAGAATTTTTTGCTTTAGGCTTTTAAGCACAATAATTGCATTTAATGGGTTCACTTAGTACATGCCCAAGTGCGGGGTACAGTAAAAAAGTGTAAACCCATTGGGTTTACTTAGAGCATATGACCTTACATTCACACCGAAGTACTGTAAGCCCAATATATTGGGTGTACTTATGGGTATGGTATAAGGTCAGCTGTCCTAATGACAGCTGACAACGAGATTTATAAGGAATATATTTTGATGGATTGAGTAATCTATCAAGGTCGAAGACAAACAAGACTTTAAACAATTAATTATTAAAAGAGCAACTCAAGATAACAATGGAACAAGAATTAATACGACTGTAAGGGCTTAGCCCTTACAGTAGGGGGTTCCATTATAGTCCCTAGCTCATAGAGGTGATTGGGTGAGGTTACTTCCTCTGTATTGATCAGTATATGGATACCACTGGTGTTGATTGGCCCTTTGTGGAAAAGTGCATGAAGGGTGAAGTAGTGGAGGAGGTCAGGCTGGGAGCAGGTGCCTAGGAGGAGTGATAGGTCAGCTAGGAGGGCAGCAGTTGCCCAGATTGGAAATGTCTGGTGGGGAGTCAGGACATCATTGTATTCTTTGATGTGGAGCCACATAGCAGCTTGCATTGGTAGATCATGACAATAGAGCCTCAGTTCACAATGGAAGGCTAACATCTTGATAATGTCTAACACTTCCCTGAATTGGAGGCAAGAGATGTGGACTTGGAGTTGAGGGAGTCCTGCTATGTAAGGCATGAGTCTCATGTAGAGTTGAATCAGGTTGTAGTTGTTGATCTGTTCATTGGGGAGATCCGGATAGTGGAGGATTCAAAAGAGAGCTAGTTCTGCTAAGTGTGTTGAGTTGTAAACCAATTTTATCAAGGAGAAGTTTGGTGGTAGAGCTTGAGCTCTCAATATCACTACATAGTTGAGGGGAGATGTTGTGGCCAATACAAGCAAGTTGGGCCATCTCCATTGAGTTCAAAAGTTGAATGAGCATTCTAGCAGAATGCACAATAGTAGCAATAGTTTCCCTGTAGACGTTGCAGTTCTGAACCAAAAGTGGATTCCTTCAAAGAGTGGGGTCCTGGGTGATGGAGTTAACCCAGTCCAGAGATTCTCTGAGTCAAACAAGTTCAGTGTCAAGGTCAGATACTTCACTAGGGAGGGAAGGTAGTTCAATTAGGGATCCAGTGTTGATTGGCCAGATGAATTCCTGGGTTCTGATGCAGGTTGAGTAGGCTGGGAGCAGGTGGAGTGGGTGCAAGATGAGGAAGGGCACAGCATCCTGCGCAATTGTGGTCATTGTGATGTGTTGTATGGTGAGGTGTTCTGTGATGGCATTCAGGCATTCTTGAAAGGTGGTGGGTGTCTCGATGAGGGATTGGATGTGGTCAGTGCTGCAGCCAGTGCTTGTAGTAGAGTTGGGAGGTAATTGAGTATCTTGGCAAGCTTCAGTTTGAGTAGCAGTTTCTTGGGTGTTGGTGGTTGACATCTCTAGTGGTTAGCAAAGTTGGTTCTTCCTTTTATAAGCATTGAGGATTTGCTGTGCATTGGAGAATGTGGACTGTGGTTCCCATGTATTTTTGGAGTGTGGATAGCCAGTCCACTTGACTAGGAATTTGAGGCAGCTGTGCAGTCATCAATGATTCAGGATTGCTTTGACTTCATAGTGTTCTTCATCATTGCACAGTTCTGGCACAGGTTGTGGGTAATGTTTGCCATATAAGTTATTCTCGATTACTGGAGTGAGAAGAGTGGCATGGAATATGTGATGAATTTGCCATGTTTTGGGTAATCTTAGCTTGAAGTTGACTGTGGATATCTTCTTGATGATTTCAAATGGTCCTTCATGTTTCAGGGCAAGTTTTCTTGATTTAACTTGTAATGGAAGGTTGCACATATCTAGCCATACTTGGTCTCCTATGGAATAGGTGGGGAGTCAATAGTTGGCTGTGCATTTTGCCATGATTTGACAGGTGTGGTTATGTGCTTGAATAGTGTGGTAGTGGGCTTCTGTTAGTTGATTCATGCAGTCTTCTGCTGATGGGTTGTTTGTGGGTTCCATTTCTGTTGGAAATGCTTTTGGGGTATAGCCATAAAGTAGTTGAAATGGAGTTTCAGAATGTCCAGCATGGGGACGATTGTTGTGGCAAAATTCATAGATTGGAAGATACTTGCTCCATTCATTTGGGTCACTTGAAGTGGCAATGGCAAGGTAAGTCTTGATTTCTTGATTGAATCATTCAGTGGATCTGTCAGTTTGTGGATGGTAAGCTGTAGAGTAGGTGGACTTGATGTTGAGGAGTTTGTACAGTTCTCACATTGCTTTGGATGCAAATTGGGGGTCATGATCTGAGATGACCTTATCAGGAAGGCCATATTGTGAAAATAGGTGGTTGACCAAAATAGAAGCAATGACTTGGCTGTTGGCAGTTTTTGTAGTAGGGGCTAAAATTATCCCCTTCATAAGGCCATGGTCCACTATGGCCAAAACAGAATCATATCTGTGGGATGGTGGTAGATCCATGATGAGATCCATAGAGATTTGTGAAAAGGGTCATGTTGATTGGGGTGCTGGAATAGGCTGGTAAGGTGGCTTGTCTGGTCATCTGATGATCTTGTGCTGTTGGCAGGTCAGGCAGCTTTTAACATATTCAGTGATGTAGTCCTTCATGGCTGGCCAGTATGCATATTCAGCAAGTTTGCATAGTGTTTCAGCTATTCCAGGATGTCCTGCAGTTTGGTGGTTATGTACTCATTGGAGTAATCTGTGGCATAGTGATGGTTCATTGGGAATCAGAATTCTATTCCCATGAGTAGGTAAATCTTGATCCAGTGTGTCATCATCATTGGGGTCTATCATTTCTCAGTGCTTCCTGATGACTTGTTTGTCATCTTCTGTGATGATGGCAATCATTGATTTATTGAATACAGTAATGTCTCAATTTTCTGTTTCTTGAGGTGCATAGTTGGGTTGTCTTGATAGTGTGTCTGCTGGTCCATTCTTTCAACCAGGGATATGTTTAATCTTGAGGTTAGGTTGGAAATGTTGCATGAATTGTACCCAGCGAACTTGTCACTTGTTGAGGGTTTGTGGTTCCTTATATCATGATAAATTTTTGTGGTCACTCCAGATGATGATTTCATGGGGCAATCCTTCAAGGTAGTGGTGCCATGTGCATAGTGCAATAATTATAGCTAGCCATTTGAGTTCTGAGCAATGATAGTTGCATTCTGTCAGGGTAAAGGCTTTGGAATGGAAGGCAATTGGACAACGAATGCTGTTTTTGTCTTTTTGATAGAGCACAGCTCCTGCTGCATACTGTGATGCATCAGTCTTGATTTTGAAAGGTTTTGATGGGTCTGGTGTGATAAGAATAGGTCAATCTTCAAACTTCCTTTTGAGCTCATTGAATGCTTGTTGATGCTCAGGTTTCCATTCAAATTTGACATTTTTGGACATTAGTGCATTGAGAGGTGCTGTGTGCTTGGAGTAGTTTTGGATGAATCATTGGTAGAAGTTGCAAAATCTGATAAATTTTTGAATGTCTTGAGTTGTTTTCAGTGTAGGCCAGTTCTTGATACCTTCAAGTTTGGTGGTGATGGGGCAGCAAATGGATTACTATAGAATATAACAGATAAAGGTGATAATGTGAAGTGAAATATAAAATAGTATT
>JAEUWP010000572.1:0-50923 GCA_018524725.1 Podaxis mareebaensis | reverse complement strand
TCACCCTTCAGGTTCCTCATGTATTCTCCCTCATCATGGAAAGGACGATCCAAGTCTATGCATCATTCCCTCGCACCATAGCACCTGGCTCCGACCTCGATCTTGATCCTGCCAATTGGCATTGGGTCCATTGCCTAACCCTCCCGCTCGAGGCCCTCAACCAGTTCTCACTAAGCCCGTACAAATGGATCCGCTATGCCATCGGGGTCGTCGTTGGAGCAGAGGGTGACCTTTCGTCCAGCCGCGGCTTGCCCAATGTTGTGGACTACAACGCTGGCCTCCCAGCAGACTCCGACGTTCTCTACTATCATACCAGCGATGAGGAAAAGCGAAGGATGTTCCCGGCTGATCCAGACATCGGACACAAAAGCATCACTTCTAGTGTTCCCTCCACTCGAAAGGTTCAATTCCACAATGACGTTGCAAAGCGGGATGGAAGGAAGTGCGTCTTGACGGAGTTGCCAGAGGATGTCTGCGATGCTGTGCACCTCCTAGCCCACAGCAAGGGCGATGCGGTACGCTATTCCTACTCCCAATATGTCCTTACTTACCATCGCAATGGCGGTAGTATATTGCGACTTATACTCAACGCCGCAGTCGTGACCCCACCGGAGGTGACATTGTACAAGACATCGACAGCGTCCGGAATGGCCTTCTTCTTCACAACACCCCTCATAGGGCGTTGGGTAAGCATGTTGCATTCTTAATGGTGCGTCCACTTGTATGATTACTAGTCAAAATCTGATGGTGCTGATGAACAGACACCCAACTTTGCCATGAACACGACTGACATCGACCCCAACGCACCACCAGCAGAGAAAAGGTGTACAGCACATCTCTTCCAGCCTGACGCACCATTTTTCCTCGGGGGCCTTGGTGCACCCCCTTCTGGTACTCCACTCCGGATTTCTGATAGTCCTGAGTGGCCCCCTGTCATTCTCTTCGACGCTGTCTATGCTGGCGCTCTACTTCATCATTTTGGAACTCAGACACTGAAAGACGGGGTCACTGCGACTTGGAAAGATAGCTTCTACCTAGGTGGGGTCGTGGATGCAGCAGACGCGGAATACAGGGCAACCACTGATGGACGAGCCACCGCTGCGGAGAGGACACAGCGCCGAGCGCGGGAGCGTCAGGAGCGCTATGAACGCTATCAAGCTCGTCGTTGCCCTGATACCTTTGACATGCTCATGGCTCTACCATATATCATGGTGCCACCGAATGAGCTGCAGGCTATGTTGAGAGAGTCGAAGGAGAAGGCAGAGGAGGCAGAGAAGAGACGTGTGCATGAGAAAGTCGAGAGTTGGATGAAGCAAACCAGTGCATAGCTTGCCATGTAATACCTTTAGCCTAGTAAAAGTATTTCTCCCGTATTTTATTTTCCGACCTCCGACGTTCAACTTACCTCTCGAGGCCTGTATTACTCAAATTGAAGTCTTTGTAAAAGTGTCAGCACCCGAGAAAGTCCAAGTTTAACGACAATGTAAAACATCCAGCTCCACACGAGGGAAAGTCACACCGGTGTAAGGTAGAGCGGTAGCGTAATGGCAGCAATGACGCAAATTCATTTGGTTTATTATCCATAACACGGCTATTCAGCGAAAGGATGTTGGTCGCCTCGGGGTGATTCACCTTGTCGCTTTCCGTTCTTCCCCCAACCGCACTACAGAGTCCTTCCTCAAAGCTCGAGGGGAAGTCCGGCACTAAGGGGCGCACTTCCCACTCTACGAGCAGAGCAGGCAAATCAAACTTTGATTGGATGAGCGGGACGGGGGAATTGGCGCTAGACGCGCTTTGACTCTGAGGACCTGCGCACAGACTCGGGCCTCTTAAATAGTTCCTTCATATATTTGGTTTCTTGACCTTTATGATGCTTCAACATTCATGGGGTGTGTATCGGCTCGGGCTTTGGCCGTTGAAATTAATAGATACTCAAGCTCTCGGTACTTGCTTAGCCTTATCATCGTCGAATTCCTGTATCCCGTCTTCGTATATCATCCAAAGGTATGATATTTCTGTCCCTCTCTGCTATCTCCCTTCTCTGCAACTCCAATGTCTTTACGAACCCATACCTACGTCCCTATAGACGGGTAGTTGCCTCTCAACTATTACCCTTTCAGTAACACCTCTCTGTCCTCTAAGCTTCAGGCCCGTGTTATCCATTTTTCGCAATCAGGGTTCAGCCTATGACATCATCCAAGTCCAAGTATTGAACTTCGAACCCGCTCGTGGTCCACAGTTCCTTCTCTTCTTCCACGATCAACGTCACAGAATCATATGTATCCCTTCACATCGTTCGCACCCTCCACAAATTGTGAATCCCGGAATTCCAGGGGGCCATATGGCCTCTGCCCCAATACCCCACACCTCGCAACCAAATGCCCTACGTAGTTTGCGCACAGGTACAACGCCTGAAAGATAATCAAAAATAAAACCATGGTTAAAAGTAACCAAATCATATCGCGCAATCCATGCACATTTAGTCACCCTCAGGTGCATCTGCAAGGAAGGAACAACAAGGACAGGATTTCCAACGCCCCTTCCCACCACCACCGCCCTTCCATACCGCAGAAACCAAATCCAATCAAGATCCGAGGAGGACCACTTCCACAAGGGAATCCTACGGAGCACCTTCTCTCTCACACGACTTCGATACCGTTGACAAACCCTTGCATCATACATCACACATAAATCCGTTCAACCGTTCAACGTAACGTTCTACGTCAACGTCATTCCTCCGTCTCGCATGTACGCATCTATTATACTTAGTACACCAGAAAAGGCGTCGTTCAGGGCATATATCTTTCACTCAACAAGATTCTCAACCCAAGGTCCCGGTTTTGATGCACATCTCCCCCACATCCCTGAAGCATACATACATATTTACCGGGCGCTGCCAATCAAATCGAACCCAACAAGTTATTTCCCCGTTTCATGGCATCACGATCATAAATTATACACGTTTGGGCCATATCTAGACCTTGCGCCTGCACAACGTCATACCCCAGGAAATAAAGAAGCGGAACTGAAACCCCAAGTACAAGTGACGACACTGGTATCACATTTTCAGCGTATCGGAGATTGTATGTATACTGAGTATTCTTTGCGTCACCTAAACGCCCAAAAACATGAACAAAGACTAGGAAACAAGGTCCACGACAAGGAGAACCAAAATACTACTAACCTACTCTACAGATCTACAACGAGTCGACATTTTGTCCAAGGGAGGAGAGAGGAGAGGGAAAGCTGTCCGAGTCATCGGGAAGGAGAGTGAGAGTGCCGAGTGTCATATCCATCTAAAGAATCGAGCTCGTGCATTCATGTCACCGTTTGTAAGATATGCCCGCAAGGTTGCGAAACACGGTCGGGAATTGCGAAAATGCAAAAGGAAACATCAGCGACGGTGGCGAAACAAAAGCTAACATACATCCGCCCTAACCCCAACCGGCAGTATTCGCCCAGATGCCAGATCTAGACGCCACCGCACGGACCCCGCAACCAGTGCTAAAGCCAAATCACCCCCTTGCTTATGGTTGCAGCGCTTCTCCAAAACCCAAAGCGGCAAGTCCAAACAAAACCCTTGTTAATCCTAAGCCTCATCAGGAAGGGAGGACGAAGAGCACAAGACCAGGTGCACACGGTTTTACAACCGCCCAGTAATGTAGCCGATCCACACGTAGTCACAAGACACCCCGAGGACGCAGATAAGGAGAGGTATAGGTCAAAGACCTGAGATAGTAACTGATAGTAATTGAATGACGATTGCTGTTGCCTTGGGAGTGTGACAACAATTGTGAATCATCGGCGATCGTCAGTGGCGGCATCCGGAGTCTGGGGATTGTGTGGAGTAACCGAAAACGAACGGAGATAAATAGCATGGACACAAAAACCGACGTGGGGAAACGGAGGTGAATGTGTTGGGTGAGTTGCCGCCGGAGATACTGATGAAGGGAAGCCTAAAACACTGCTGGTGGGAGACGGGAGAACGGAGACCGAAGGTAGATGTCAAACAAGCAATCCAATCCAACCATATCGACGCATATAGTGCATCAATCAATCTGGTGATTGATGATTCCCTGATAGATGGATGGATGGCGGATGGATTGGTCGGACAAGACCGAGGGAGAAGGAAATTTTGTCCACTCCGGCCGAGGATACATCCCATTAGCCCATTAACCGCTTGTTCAGAAATGCAGCAGAAGCGAACAAGGCGGGGGTAATGGAGAAGCCATTGAAGCGACCGCGAGTGAGTATCATTCTAAGAACAGGTAAACAGGCGCGGTTGGCGGTGTTGCTGCGCGTTTTATGATCCCGAAACGAAACGGCAACGGAATAACCAAAACTGAACAGATGCTGAATATGGAAGAAGGGAGAGAGCCAGATGGACAGGGCGGTGGGCACATACACGCGGGATATGACAAGGGAGATGGGCATATGCATGTGTTTGGGATAATGGAATGATGGAAAGTATGACCATGTATGGTATGGAAGGCGATGAAAGGCAAAGTGTGCTGGATGTTTATATTTCTGATGCGATGAGGATGGGACTGATGAAAGCAAAGCGTGCGGAGTTGCACTGAGTTAATAGGCTGTGGACGCAAAGATAGCATGGGTGTCTAGGGTGAGTGGGTGGTGATTCTCGCGATGCTGCGGAGGCTGTCGAACAAAGAACGGCGAGTTCTGAGAGAGGCGACCGTTTTGCGCAAAAAACGAAGCCGATTGCTGTTGCTGCTGTTGTTGCTGCGTGGCAGCAAGGTAAAACGGATCAGTTGATGTAAAGATCGAGGGCGATGGAGACGTGTCAGGGGCAACGGGGAAGTACGAGGACAAATGACAGGGGGTGGGGGATGTGGGTTGCTGGGTGGCACCAGGATATTGGAACTGGGCGTTTAAGGGTGCGGCAGCGACGGGGGAAGAAGGCACGAGGAGTTCCTCCACCATCTGTTCATCCTCGTCCAAATCATCACCGGCACGTCCCGCCATGTGAGAGAACGTGCAACTTGAGGAAGGAGTCCGAGAAATGGGAGTATTGCATGGCTGGGTATTTCCTCGTGGAACTGGTTTCGCGCTGGCAGAAGAAGAGGATTGGCCAAAGAGGGTCTGAGCAAGCTGTGCCTGAAAACGAGGTTATGTGAGCTCGGATGCGGAGAGTGGTAGGATGCGGGGAACGAACGTGGAGAGCGGCGAGATCAATGGCCTCTTGGCCAATGTGGGAGGAGGAGAGGGAGGAGACGAGATCGTCAACAGAAAGACTCATGGTTGGAATGGCAGAGAGGTGGGCAGGGAGGTGGGAGTTTGGCAGACCTTAATATAAATCAAATTAATTATTTCACAGACACTACTCGGAAACATGGCACCCCCTATATGGCGTCCATGCCCAGACTCCGGTCCGGCTTCTCCCATCCCGTAAGATCCACTCCCAGATCTACAGATCGCCTCGTCCGGCATCCACTCATAGCCAGTCCCTCGCTTCTACCTCACCATGCCGTACTCAAGAAACCCGCAGCTCATAACCTTCACCAACCCGAGACGTCTTCAACAGCATTTCTCAGCCACCATCTCATTGCAGCTCTATTTCCTCTCACCCTCGACCTCGCCCTATCCGCTACATCGTTATCCATTCCATCCGATTTCTCCCTTGGTGCCATATGCCCCTCTCCGAGATAATGAACCAGACTCAGTGTATCAAGCATGCCAAGTATACCCGAACCACCCTCGACGTGCTCTCTAATGCTCGGTCACCCGTGTCACTCGTGTCAACGTCGTTCACATAACCACCGCTACACCGTACCGAGCTTATTACCTCACCAGCCGACAATTCGACGACCAGCCAATACATCATTTGCCTAACGAGTCTGCCTACATTCTCGAAAACGGGTTATCCATTCATGAGGAGGATTCAAGTTAATCCCCCTTCCCCATGACCATGTGTACTATCATGTAATCGTCCCTCGCTGCTCGTCAACGTTTTCATTATCGGTTCAGGCTAACTTTCTACGTACGTATCCATGACACCATCTACTCTCAGGCTTTTCCGGGATGCGGTCCTATCAAGAGACCGAAATGCTTATGCATGAGCATGGGCGCTTAGCGGTTCAGAGCTATGACCTCACGGAGTCTCCCCTTCTGAGCTAAAACGGTCAACTTAAATTACCGGAAGCCTGAGCCTGAGCGCTGAGCAATTACTGTGCCCAGGTATGTGGGGCTGCAGAGGTTCACTGCGCAGCCGCCCTTGCCATACCGCTGTACAAACGAACGGGAAAGAAATAACTTGGCCAATGATTAATCCGGCGGACCGTCTGACTCAACCACAACTTGACATTAACGACGGCTATAATATTCTCGGAATACACGTTTGCAAAAACACTGTCCGAAGATAGTCCATTCAACGACTAGACCAATGAGTCCCGAATTCATTGCGCGCTTAGGGAGTCCGCGCACCTACGATCAGTGTATCATCGAGTGGTGATGTTTTGGTAATTGATCGCCCTATCTGTTCGTGTGCAGTGATCGCTTGGATCGAATCCGTGCTTTGGCCAGGGCTCTTACCGCTATCTCTTAAACTGCTCTTCATGAGCTGAAACATTATGTGGAAATCACGTTCGAGATATTCAAGAGGCCCGTGACGGCTAGTACCCACCCACAACCCACACCACTAGCACACGGACCTTCATAATGGAAACAAGGCGAATCTTGCCACGTGCAGAGACCATCCACTAAACGCAACTTCGTCTCATTTTCACTCCACCTCTAACAATGATAAGTATATCTAACAATGGACGAACGTTTGTGCCCCTTCTGTCGATCCGATATCCCCAAAAAGCTTGTTACAAGATAATATATCAGTGGATCGGGCTACATCTGGAACAGTCTCTGCACCTGAACGACTTTCACATTCACATGGAAGAAACAGCGAAAAAAATGAAACATTGCAGATTTGAATGAACTCCAGGTTCCTAAGGAAAGCACGGACACCTCAGATCAACACAACAGACTCGCCCTATCTAATCTCTACTTGCACCTCCGCTCAGGAACGTGACAATCGTTTCGGCGCCGGAGAGGGTGCCAAGAGGGCGCGGAGGCTCGGAGGCTCGGGTTGTCGGCACAGATTCCCAAGCTATTCCCCGAACATTCGCCTCCGCTCCGGTAGTAGGGTTCCGACCTCCACGTTCCTTGATTCGACATGGGAGGTCGACAGCTCTGGGTCTTGCAAGATACCCGCAGACACCCGTAGACACCAATTAGCTGTAACCCATGACTACTGGTGGCTGACGTGGATCGTGGAGATGCGCCGCCTGACTTAGTTCTGGGATCCGTTCTAGTACCGACGCAGCGCGTCAGACGATGCTTGGACCATTCTGCCAATCAACGTTCAACGTTCAACATCAACGCCAATGCAATTCGACTGTGGTTCTGGGTCAAACTAGACTCTACGACTTAGTTGCGGTAAATGATTAACATGTTCTCGGACTTCTGATGCTCTTCCTCATTTGTACTCTTTCTACTGACATTCTCAAATAATGAACCCACCGAGTACATTTTGTATCACGACGATCTTCATTTTGCTACTCTTTGTATTTGTGCCGTTGAATCGCTTGATCCACCCACCCGAAACTAGAAGGATATCTCAATACGAGCTATTCACAAATTATACTCCTTTCTTTCCCTTCTGCGACTTCGCCAATTCAATACAGCTTCGACATCAGCTTCGAACATCATGCAGCGAACCAAGGTTATTCTCTGTGCTATCGTCAACTTCAATTCACGCTGCTCCCGCACTTCAGGCTCCAATCTTCGAATTCTCACCCTAGACGAGTAATGTCCCTCGCGACCTCCATCAGTAACCTTCTAATTCTTGGATTCTAAAGCTCAAGCGGCTCCGTTCGACTCCTATCTTGTCAATTACATGACCAAATCAAGCACCATTGGCATACGCATTCAACCATTTTTATCCCCACTTTCATTTCGCCTGATACACGGAACGCGATTCCGAATATCCATCTCTCCAACCTTCCGAGCCCCTGGCGACGCCGTTCTCGACTTGGTCACCATTCTCTCGCTTGTAGTCGGAAGTCCCCACATATTCAGTTCCTATTCAAATGTGCATTGTGCGTGGAAGCTTCCTTCCTCCGACAAAATCGCCCCTCAGTGCTCAAAGCAGTTTCTGGATGTTAGAGAAACTATTTCCGGCAACTCAGAGACTCGAGTCTCCTCGCTTGGAGGCAATCTCCGAGTCTATGACAGAACAACTCTTACTAACGGGCTCCGGTAAAGATACCCCAGCAATGTCACTCCAGAATGGGACAATCATCCGAGAAAACCGTGCTCCTGATGACCAGTGGTCCCAAGATTAGATATGTGAACTTGGACTCGTACGTCGCTTGCGCTCTGTTACGAAACTTGGCTCACAGCTAATGGCGTTTACCTTTTAGATATAAACAAGGCTGCTCAAATTTCTAACGTTGTCTCATTGTCACCACACTTTGCTCTCATTCCACTCCCCAACTGCGACTGCTGATTCCAATCCAGCCTCGACTCAAGTTCCATTCCGTAGAATCCTCAAAGCATCGCCTCAAGTTCCGAGACGCGGAGTAGCTTATACCCATTGTCATCGCTGGAATGCTTCTGTCACTGACCCCCAGTTTAGTGTCCAGCAACCCACCGACAACCAAGAATACTTCACAATGCCGGACATGCAGAAATATAGATAGTTTACCGTGAAACTGGCGCATCACGCGGACTCCCTATGAGTGTTGCCTAAATCTTTCTGTATCCAGACCCAGTTCACCCTGCGAGACTCTTCAGCTACTTATAAGTAAGTGATACCAAATGCGTTCATGGCCAGTGAGAGCCTCTCAACCTATCAGACCCCTAACCTCCGTGTCGGAGTCCAACTATTTACACCACCACAACTTGCCGAGGCATGAATAAGTAAGCCGACTCCAAAAATAAAGTCGAGAAGTGCCCCCACATTTCGTTGATTGTATGAACCCTGTCGACGCTTTGCTCCTATAGGAAATCTCACAAACCCCTAAGCCGAGAAGAGATTAATAGCTTCTGCAAACTCACTAAAGCCTAGACCAAGCAAAGAGTAAAAACTCTTCACTGTCTGATCAGGACTGAGAAATTATGGTAACATCTTCAGTCCTTAAACACGTTCCAGAACGCTCAAACACTTGGTCTGTGGCTTATCCGAAAATATACCTATAGTCTATGGGGCTCCCAAACTCAATCCAGCACGAACTCGCACAGGGATCACACCAAATCTATCCTTTGTTTCCCTGACTTATCCCTTTCTTCCCTGGGGTTCTTCTGGGAGAAGCTCAAACTGGGACACATCCTCAACCGATGGATCGGGTTTCAGGGACGATGTTACCGGCATGGCGGACCTTAAGGTCAGTATCATGCGGCCCTGTATATACCAGATTGCTCAAATCATCAGTTGCATGAATGTTAATATGTTACAGAGTCTTATATGTACTTGTGATAATTTGAGTTGGAACATTGCTTAAGAGTCAAGAGAGTCTAGATAACAGTTTAGGTTTCGGCAGGTGGGACGTCGGGAGAAACAGGGAGAGTCCTCGGACCATGGCGGGCCGCGGTTAGAGCTTTGCGTTTGATGACTCGATGTTTATGGCTTTGATACATAGGTCTGCGACGACGAGACGAGCAGGCTGCAAGTAGCGGTTTGCGGGAGGGCTTCATTATCATTTGTGTTCAAGCATGCTGGGGACCGTAGCTGATTGACTTAACGGGGCTGAGAGATAATAGATTGCACAGTTAATAGCTACATGTTTTCTGTCGAAGAACAATCTCTAATCTATATTCGTGCTAGTGACATTAAAAGATATTGGGAACTCGTGCCCATCAACAAACGTACTAGGGATATCCTGTTTCCCAGAGTCGTCCGTTTACAGGTTATCCACTTTACCTCAGTTCCGTTTTGCTCCTTGCATCCGATTTTGATTTCCCGGGACCCCGGACTTCGTTCAAGTGGGAGTGCAGCAGGAACTTTTATCCCGTTATGGCTGCAATTCGGTGCTATTCATTCCGCAACATAAGGATATGCCTGTCATGGCATATGTGCCCTTTTCGATGTCCCGTCGTGAGCGGCAAATCTCAGGCTCCGAATTCGACTGGTCTCAAAGACCTCCCATCAATCGGTACACTTTTTGAGATCACATTCTCCATCTTCATCGGCATGGTGTGTTCCGTGCTGTGATTTGAACGTGGAAAGGCCGTGGGGGTGTAGTGGGAATCCACAAAAAATACTCATGAGTCCACAGACCAGTTTTGGGGTCCTTTATGCTATTGGACACCGGGAGCCTGGACCCAGTGGCGAGTATGATACTACATGTTCGCACTTACAACAGCTGCCTCTGATAGTATCTTCCACCACTCTTTATTGAGTCTACCTCAATGACCCCATGCCTTCGGGTTTCGCTCTGCCTGCTAGATTTGACTCGGAGACCTGCGACTCACTTGTCCCAGCTGATCCAGCATACAAATGAGAGGGACGCAACAAATAACAAATCTATCCACGTTCGCCAACTTAAAGCTGGCCATACAATATCAAAAGTATGCATTCCTACCGAACCCACTGACCCCCTGATGTCACCAATGTTTCAAGGGCGGCTAACCTCAATATCAATTACGCATCCTCCTGGGCAGCTTGCCAGTTTTCCCCTGGATCATGTTCCCTGGAGCCCTGGAGCTATTCGGATCCTAATGCTATGGGAACGCATTCTACCCATGAGTGATGTCATTGATGTCATCCATCTAACAATTAACACCTCCTGCGACGTTTCCGCCTTGACCAGCCACCATAGAAGGTTGAGCTGCCCTTTGCGCTTCTGTCGTGGCCATCTGTGAGTTGAAATATGGATCGCGACCCACTGGTAGAGCGGAGGAGCCTCGCGTTGGTCCAGGATCAGGGAGTCCCATGCTTTTCAGTAGTTTTGTTCTCCTTCACCCTCGCCAGGTTAGGAAGCCTATGCCCATGATAAAGGAGAGAAGTACCAGCGAGATGACTACTGCTAAAACAATGATCCACGGTTTAGGTGGCGTCGGATGCGGCACAGTGGCAGTAAGTGCCAGAGGCAGGAAGGACGTTCTGTCATGGTGGGTTTAATGTTCAGGAGATGTTTGGGTTTCCTTATCTTAAAGTCAACACACCTATCTTTGGGCACACTCAAATCCAACGTGGTGGTCTCTGAAGTGGATGTCTGAAATTGAAGAGGTGCTGCCGTGAAGGGTGACATCGGTTTGTTTATGGAAACCGTAGGTTCAATTTTTACCTTCATAGGGCTTTACAACAGCTGCTTGGTTTACTCTAATTTCGCGCTTGGTGTAAGGGTGGCGTTGGCAATGGTAATGCATAGGTTCCCTCTTGAGGCAGTCCTGATAAAACCCGGTGACTTCGGGCGAAAGTTTGTAGGTTGTGGAGTCCCTTCTGCTGCTGGCGGTATCGCTGAAGGTGCCGCTCACCACTTCCCCTACCTCCTCCACCCCCCACGTGCTCGAAGCTTGCCCCGCTGGCCAATTCGACGCCGCCTCATTTGAGAAGCGTCGGGGTCTCTGATAAACCGTACATTCCAATTTAGGAAGTAACCCATTGGCTTCCTCGCACGTTAATATACACCTCCCCGTTATTCTGCTCTCTTAATAACCTCATTTCTCCTTAATATTGTTCGAGCATTTGAAAGGATATAAGCTTCATTATAACATGGAGTCGCATCCCCACTGAGTTTACTTCCGCATTTCTACCTTGTCCTTTTTAGATTTCGGGCATTAATATTTGTCAGAGCAACTTAACCGGCTTTGGTTCATGGTAAGGAGATAAAAGCTGGCCTGTACTTCGGAACGACTCCTCGGCCTCACCGCTGCGTTTGGGTATCCAATGTAGTTTTCTTCCAATTCTGTCTCGTTTGTGCGCGTTTATATACCTTATTCTGCAACTCTCTCACTGCTTTTAGCACACTCTTCACTTGTGGTGTCTTTTGCGTACCGGTGCCGCTTATTCAACAACTGGTCCGTGTTTCCACTTTGGCCCATGATTCCCTACTAGGCAATCGTATCGCCTCCCCTCTTTATTATCGGACTGCGGATGGAGGACGGGATTGTCGTCCTTACCAATCCGTAACGCGAATGAACCCACATTTGTTTAATTCGGAGGTCGTCCTATACCCTTGATAGCTTTGTCCGCTGCTAGGGACTCAACAGACCGAGTCACCGCTATTGCAATCTACTAGAGCAGTCGATATGGCCACAAGTCACGAGTTCGCAAATTGGTTTTGGAGTTCGACATGTTCTGGAAGGCGATAGTACTATACACATTACACACGGGATATACACAAACCTGAGCCACATAAATACAAACTCACAACATCTGTAGCTCAGCACTCAATCGTCGTCACTGTCATCACTCGACGAGAAGTCATCGTCTGAATCATCATCCGCCATACCACCTGCAAACTGGTTCAAGGATATCGGCTGAACATCAGATGGCGGTGGCGGCTCCGTCATCGCAGCCGCCAAAAAGTCTCCATCCAAATCCTCCATCCCTTCATCCAGCTGCTGCGCCAACTCATCCTCCAATTCCCTATCACCATCTGCATCTTCAGGTCCAAACAACCCTCCATCAACATCTCCTTCATCACTATGATAGCTGAGCGCACGAGGGGGAGGTTCAGCGTTAGCCACCTCTTCCCAATCGTCTTCTTCTGAATCCTCGTCCGCACCAGCAGGTAAAGTGGGCGTCGGCAGTGGTGCCGTTCGTTGGGGTTTTGCCACTGGCGCTGCTGGGGGTGGTGGAGGGAAGAATCCGGAATTTGGTGATCCTGGGAGTGCGAAGCCTTCGGAATTTGAAGGCGGAGGGGGAGCAGTAGTGGCTGGTGTAGCGGGCACTTTGGCACGCTTCGCAGGTTGTCCAAAGTCCAATTCCTCGACCTCTGGATCGCTGAGAACAGGTGCCTCTGGTTCTTTCCTCTTCTTGGGTTTCTGGGCCGCCTTCGGTTTGGAAGAGGCCGCACTAGTCGGAGGTGCTGCAGCTACAGGTGGAGGAGCTGGTTCTGCCACTGGTGGCGTGGCAGCAGAAGGGCGGGGTTTGGGCATCGGTTTGGTTGGACGAGCAGCTTTCGCAATGGGTGGCTTGGGGGGAGGTGGCTGAGGTACCGGATCCGGAGCAGGGGGTATAAATATCTCTTCAGCATCTTCTTCCTCTTCCTTCTTTTGTGGTGGAGGTCGCGATGGAGGAAGCGGAGGTCGTGCCTTGGTTGCCTTGGCAGGGGGAATGTCCTCCGCCAATCCCAGCAACTCCTTCTCAAGTTCCTCGTCGTCCTCGCCTTCTGCGTCTCTGTCAGCAGGGGATAGAACAGAAGCTATAAAACCGCATATATGCATTAGAACACAACGGGCAAGGGCAGGATGTGCCACATACGAGATGGTACCCTCGCTGTTGGCGTCCGTTTGCGTTCCCAATTGAGAATCACAAAAGAGTCCAGTTTCTCCAGGGTATATGACTGGCGACATGTTGAGCGAGTGTAAATGACCTCTGGGCATGACGACTCACTGCAGTTTCCTCATCGTATATCAGTACGCAATCCCATTCCTTGGCTTGCGTTTCTGTGCCAGCAAAAACGTACGCCTCGCCTGCCTAAAGTAACACTGTAAGCGACCGCAGACGTTCGCAAACAGTTGTTAAATACCTGCGAGCTCAGATGTTCTACAGCAACCTGCGTCTTATCTTTCCCCTTCTTCACTTCGATTGTTCCGGGCTTTGTCGAGTCAATAGCCGGAGGCTTGAAGTTGTCTGTGAAGCAGGTGCCTCTGGCGTTAAACTCACAGGATAAAGCTACAGTTCCCTAGAGCAACTCACATCGGAATGAATAAAAGTCTTTATCGGGGATATTTCGTTTCGGGTTCGTCGCGGGGGGTGTTCCACCCTGCTTACGCGCCTTGAGAGCACGGCGCAACGAGGACCCAACGGTAACCTGGAACTTGCCTTGCGTAGGCATCCACGAAGTGCTCGCCATGGTCGACGATGAGAATGAGTGGTGTTGGTGGTGGTTATGGGGACAAGCAGACGCTGGCGTAATCACCGACGCTCCAAATCCCGGAAACCATGGACTGCACTGTTGTCTCCTAATCACCCCTGGCTTATGTAACCACAGCCTCTTATTCTCCTTGCTCCCCCCCAATTGTTCCCTCACGGTGCAGGTGCCATTGTATTTTGCATTACAAACTGTCGTTCCATTCCCAGCTACCGATGTACAAGAGTAGAAACAGAACAACTCCTCCCCTGGGAAGTTGTGCAAAACCGTAGGTAAACCAGTAATAAAAATAATACATGACAGGCAAGATTATCGAAAGTTGCAGCAGCAATTCCAAAGATTACTCAGAGTCCACAATGGGGGGTGAGTTTCCGGTATCTAACGGTGGCATCATGAACACGTCTAAGTCAAACGAGCATATTTCCTGAAACAACAAAGCGATTTACTATGCGGCTCTCGCCCCAACGTCAACTCCCCTTCACTGAGCCGGGGCACTGGACCAGCCGAGGACAGTAACCTTGCCATCTGGAGATGCTCCTTTAAACTCGTTGGGCTGGCCGGGCGTAGGATTAGCAGCAGGGTTGGGAGCGCTACCGTCAGTGCTGTTACCAACGCTAGGTTGAGCACCATCTGCAGAAGCAGTGGCGGTAGCAGATGTTGACGAAGCACCTGATTGATCGCTAGCTGCAGCGTCTGTGGCAGAGGGAGTGGCAGAGACACTAGCGATGATCGATGAAGCCTCAGCGGGGGAAATCGTGCGAGTGCTAGTCGAGGTGCTGACGGTGCTAGGGTTCGCATCTGTACTTCCACTGCTTCCAGAATTGCCAGAGTCGCCAGCGCTCGAGCCTCCAGTGTTGCGCGTGAGTTGACCGAGTGACTGGGGTTGGGTATCGATGAAAGCAAGGGTGGGTCCGGCAACCAACTGAGTTGACGCACGATCACGGACGTTGTTGATAAGGGGCTGACCGTCGGAGGTAATCCAGATACCAACAGGACCATTGATACCTTCCGGGACAACACATTGATTCATTGGGAGAGGAATGGACATCGGTTGACCACCAAGCATCATTTGGCAGAACAAGTTCTGAGACGGCCATCAAATTATAATTAGCAACTCATCGGCATTGCCATGAAAACGAACGGAAACATCAACTCACGTCGTTCGACAGAGTGCCATTCAGAGCAGGCGAATCGAACGTCAAGAGAGTGCCAGGGCCAACAGGTCCAGTATTAGTAATGGTGAGTGTGGGGTTCGCAGGGACGCCGAGATCACAAGGGCCATCAAAGAATGGCGCAGCAATGGCGAGGATCTCGTTGGGTTTCAACGCCATGTCAAATGAGGCCGGAATGGCAGTACCACCGCCAGACAAGATGTTCAACACCGTTTGGTGACGGGCTTCGACCGTCAAGATGGATCCAGCAGCAGTAAGAAGGACCGGATCCGTAATAAGGGTAGCACCGCCTAGATATGCAGCGACGCCAACATTTTCAACGACTCGGGCGGTGGCAGCCATGGTAGCGACATCAGTGAGTGCAGAGTCGAAGTTGAATTTACAGCTCGTGACGGGAGTTTCTCCGAGGGCTTTCAAAGCACTCTGAAGGACGGTAGAATGTGTAGCTTCGTCCTGCTGGATACCCTTGAACTGCTCAATGGGAATGGCAGTCGAACCGAAACCAGCCGAAGTGAAATCGGTTTCTTGGAACTTTTGAAGCGCTTGGGAGTAGAAGCTGCTTTCAAGTTGCTCGAGGACATCGGCGAACTCTGAACGCAAGGTCAAGACATGAAAATCAAAGATGAGAGGATTACGTACTGAGCACCACGATATCCGAATCCGCGCGCTTGCCATAGATGCGAGCCGGAGCTGCAGAGACTAAGGCGGGACCAGCTGCAAGGGCCAAAGCGACGAATGAAGAGAGTTGCATGGTAATAGATTAAGAGTGCTGCTGAATGTGAATCGAAAAGAAGCCTGCTCAAAGGAATGTGGAAAGAACGAAGAGATAGATTAGAACGGAAAGGGACCAGGGGACAAGCGACCGGGCAAGCCCAAGAGGAACGGCTGAAGAGGAATGTTGTGGTCAGTACTGGATTGCGGCAGAACGAACGTCGTAGTGACTCACTAGGGCACAAAGGAGAGGAAGGAAAAGAAACCGTGGAGAAGGTGGGGACCTGACTGTCAGACGACCATCAAGTATTTGTATACACTTGCGACTACATGGGAACAGCCCGAAGTATTGGTCCATCTCCTCGACCGACATTTCTCTGATTGGTTTCGGCGAGCCCGGTCGGACAATCGCTATGGAGATGGATTTTGCTGCTTGATTTATTCTTGTTCCAGAAAGCTGTATTGTCACGCCAATTGAGACTTTTTAAATGGTCATGGTTTCCGTTTTCACAATAAGCTCTGGCTCACCCTTGAGTTAGATCACGTATGAGTCGCTCATCCCCAAATCAAGTGGTAGATGCCTAACAGTCATCGACAACAGCAAACCGTCGTCGTACTGCTGAGATGAAAAATGGGGAAATGGCGGTTCGTATCGAAGACCCAAAACACTGGGATTGGTGTGACATCAAGGAGAGATGTTCAGATCAGACGTAAGTAAACTCACGCTGCGAATTGACGCTAATGATGGACGGCGAGGGATGAATCAATGATGCGTTTGATGGATGAGAACGATGACCAAGGAGTTACCACGACGAGATTCGTTCTCCGTCACCGTCGCTCCCGTGCGCAAGTTATAGGCTCCGACGTTGTCACGAGAGGAAACCGGAATAAAAACGAGGGGGGATGGACCATATTTGCAACTTCGCTTCAAGTGAGTTTTCAATGAAAACCGAATTGAAACTGAATTGCTCCGCGTCCAGATTCTCGCTGGAAACGATTTGCAAATATGCTCTAATTACCATCATAAATTCTAATTCTAGGCTGTCGTCCACTGGTACGGTCCAACGTGATAGGACTTCCCGCAAGCCTGCTGTTTCGGAGCTCAAGCAGAGGTGGCAAAGTCCGGATCGATTGAAACAGCGGAGAGCCACTCCTTCATTCGACCGTTCATCCAACAGCACTGCCTTTTTTCTGTCGAACTCGTCACACATTCATTAGCCCACTCGTTTCCTCACTGACCTGACTTTTTGTGCCCAACTCATATCCTCAATCTTCAGCCTTGGTAACCCGATAACTTGTATCAGTTGATCAGTGTTAACTTACTACCCCAATAGTCTTGCTGGTGGACCCAACAGCTTTCAACGCCTACAGGGCGACATGGGCAATACTTGCAAAATGCATCACGTTCAAACTCCTTAATTGATGGATACGATCTGTCATAACAAGGATATCTCCGGCCCAATTAGATCTTTTCTCCAACTAGCCATCTGGACACCATAGCAAGAGCCTCTGCAGGCTTATCATGGGGAACGTAAATAGAAGAACCCAGAATTAGAACATGCATAAATAGGCGCATAGAGAAAGAACTTATCATATGTCCAGCCCCTCTAATAGTGACGAAGCTGAGCAAATCGGTCTGCTTAACTTCGCCCACAGCCCTTCCATCAACGGTCCATTCTCTCCAGGATCCTTTTTGATAGACGTCGCTTTGGCTCCAGATTAGCTTTTCGACCCAAAGTTTATTTGCGATCCAATTGCACTGCCAGTCGTAGGTCCCAGCATATATGAGAACTCGGATTCCGCGATCGAGGAGGTTTGCCACGTAATCTTGGGTGTGTACTGCCCATTTGTCCATATGTGCATTGAAGTTCTGACCGACGACACTCGAACAAGCAGAGAAATTTCCTGGGATTTCGACGCCCAACGTCTCGCGAATTTCAGGGAGGTCGAGATATGCCTTGATGGCATCGTTCTCTTTGTAGCATAAATCCCCCTCGCACATCTGAAAATCACAGGAGGTAAGCTCCGTTACAAACCGGTCTCTGATATGCTTGCCTTGGATATATCATAGACGTTCCTGCCTGTTTACAGCGATCAAGATATCTGGTTAATAATTAGGTAGGCACTGCTTACCGGTGGCCCACATTGATGTAGATAACTCGTTATCGCAAAAGTTAACAGCAGCACGGCAGTTGATGGTGTCGAATTGATTAATACATGATTCCTTGAGATGTCTTTGGCAGCGTGGAAGCTAAGAGATAGTAACGTGTATCAACTCAGGTTGATTCAAAGTTCATCAGATTCTGGGCGAGTTGGGAACTCACAGCCATCTTCATCCGCACACAGGCAGATATCGTCTGGAACGGTACGTCTAACGATGCTCTACCACATTCGACTTCGTACCGACCAAGGTATAAGCTATGGTTGAAGTCAGTATCAGGAAGGCATGAGAATAACTGACCTTACGTTGAGATGTCCGTTATACCGTTACCAATAAGTACACTTTGGAGGTTGAGAGTCGATCTTCCTTCCCTCTCGGCGACCTGATTTTGATCGTATATTTCACTAGCGAAGACAGGTAAGTACCGTCCCTATGCCGTAGTGATGGCATCGTTAATATCACAAGAATCTGTGTGAGGAGTAAATACGCACTCCGTAGGATTCTCCAGCCAAATGGAGACGGCGACCAGTAAACTGTGGGAACGTCTCAAAAAAGATCCTAATGAATGCGTGCACATTCTTAGCAGCATCTTCCGTGGTCTCGATGGTTTCACCATAATCCGCGTAAGAGAATCCAACCCCAACGCTGCGGCGTATAAGTCAGATCGGCCAAGCCAAGGCTGCGAGTATGACGCTCACGGTTGATCGAGGAAGAAAATGTTGGCTTCTTCGTTCCAGGAATACGGGTTCCATAAGGTACCATTAAGGGAGCGATTGGTCATATCAATACTGCATGGACCTAGAGATGGACAACGGTTTCAGCTGAACCTGGTCAAAGAAGATAGGGTTGACATTTACCCAATTCCATCAAGAGACCCATCGCTGAAGAGCAGCCTGGGCCTAGATATTCCATGCATCAGGCTCCATAAAAGATGTATAACCTTGGGAGGGCTCGTACCTCCGTTGATCCACATCATAACGTCGTCTGACGACCAAAGCTCAGAAGCGGTACAGAGATAACGTGCACATAGAGCCTACCCTTATCTGGATCGCGGCGGCTCTCAAAGAAATAAAAGAATAAGTGTTTGGCACCGGCGTCTACATCAAGGTATCCTGTATAAACACTTCAAGCGACGAAGGGGTGAACGTCGCATTTAGGTTGCTGGGGCGCAAGACAGACTCACTTGACGGTCGGGTCACAGAAATTCGTCTTCTTGACGCGCACTCGGTGGTTCGGAAAGTGCGGGTGTGTCAGTACAGTGTAGTGGCTGGATGCAACGGAGGAAAGGTGCGGTACTATCAGCTTTGGCTCTACCAGGTGATGGTTGTCCAGATTCTGCTGTAGAACGGGTTGAGTCCGCGTTAGGCTGTCACGTTTATCGCCGAGATGTCCGTAGCCTAGTGGAAGCAGTGAAGCCAGAAACAGGGAGGACCACAACATGATGGTAGTATCAAGTCAAAGGTCATTTCCCACTCATCTCAATGCTCGGATGACCAGCCGGGTTGTGCAGGGTTAGGAATAGATCATTGTCACCCTACAGTTGATCGAACCTCAGCGGACAAGGAAGTATCTTCCCACGGCCACCACCGCTGATGGGAAAGTTCTGAAAATTCTTTCCACCACGAAAAAGTTGGTCCTCGTTATCGTCCTCGGCGTTGAGACGCTTTGTTTTCGTTTTCTCCCTTCTTCTACGAAGTCCTGGATCTGATACATCAAAATGCTCGTACTATACGAGACAGCACTGGGGTACTGCCTCTTCAAGGTTACTGATAGCGCAAAACTCGAAAGCGCCGACCTATGGAAGGAATTCGAGAGTCCGGAGAAGGCACATAAACTGTATGTCTTACTCTGAATTGCTGCAGTGCATTTTGTTGATTTTCTCATCTGCCATCAGTCTCAAACTAAAAGCACTACATCGATTCACATCAACCGCAACTGCAGTGGAAGATATCACTGCTCTCCAGGGGGGTAAACTTGGAAAGGGCCTGAAACAATTCCTGACCGATGAGGTCGTCAATAAGGGGAAGGGAAAAGAGTCATTGCTGGTTGTTGATCCTAATCTTGGTGGGAAATCCTTTCATATACTTCGTGCTTCGGGTACCTCTGACTTCGTGCCCTCCTTCCTCGGACAGGTCGTTCAATCTCTAAAAAACTGAGCATCAACGTATCTGTCCAATCCGAGGGCTCGAACGAACTATGGCGTGGTATCCGAAGTCAGCTTGCTGCGCTACTGGATGGCTTGGACCCCAAAGACCTTGCTACCATGAGCCTGGGTCTATCACACTCCCTATCCCGGTCAGTATAACAGCGCATTCTCCATGCGGCCTCGCTCTGATGTTTCTCAGATTCAAACTCAAATTCTCACCCGACAAGGTCGATACCATGGTCGTCCAAGCCATTGCTCTGCTAGATGATCTCGACAAAGAAATTAACATTTATGCCATGCGTGTCAAAGTTCGTCCCAAAGCTCCTTTATAGGTGCCTCCTCTGATAATGTCACCTAGGAATGGTACGGCTGGCACTTCCCTGAGATGGCTAAAATCATCTCAGACAACATCGCTTATGCAAAAGTCATTCGACATATGGGTCGGTTCCCTCTCCTTTGTCATCATCTCCCAACCTCCTCTAACCCCTAGCTACCTTCTAGGTTTCCGTACCAACGCGGCCTCAACAGACTTCTCTAGCATCCTTCCCGAAGACCTCGAAGCGGTCCTTAAAGCCGCTGCCGAAATTTCCATGGGCACCGAAATCTCCGACTCAGATATCGCGCACATTCATTCCCTCTGTGACCAAGTAATCTCCATTTCCTCCTACCGTACTCAACTCGCCGAATACCTTCGCAACCGCATGAATGCTATCGCACCTAATCTCACCGCCCTCGTTGGTGAGCTCGTCGGCGCGCGGTTGATTAGCCACGCCGGTAGCTTGTTGAACCTCGCGAAACATCCAGCGAGTACAATCCAAATTCTTGGTGCCGAGAAAGCATTGTTCCGTGCACTCAAAACTAAACATGATACACCCAAGTATGGTCTTATCTATCATGTACGTACTGTCCATCGTTCTGGACGTGATTTTCAGCTCACGAACTTCCAGGCGTCACTAATTGGCCAAGCACCTCCCAAACTAAAGGGAAAAGTAAGTCCTCGAGCCTTCACCGCCAACATCATCAGACTGAAATCTAACTCACCACCACCCTCCCCCAGATGGCTCGTATGGTAGCAACCAAAGCAGCCCTCTCAATACGTGTCGACGCCCTAACCGACTCGGACGGCAAATCCGAAGAATCAGCCTCTTCCATCGGACTCGACAACCGCGTCAAACTCGAATCCCGCCTCCGTGCACTCGAACATCAATCGGAGCTCGGCAACACACGCCGCTTCTCCGAAAATGGCGCCAAGAAACAAGCACGGTTCTCAATGAGCGGTGAGACAAAGACATACAATACCAAAGCTGATGCTGTGGACTTTGTGTCGACGCAGCGCGACGATCCTATGGAGGCAGCTGTGCAGGCTGTGTTAGACGTGAAGGAAGAGAAGAAGAGGGCGAAAGAAGAGAAGAGGGCTAAGAAGAAATCTGAGAAGGAGAAAGAGGAGGCTCAAGAGGAGGATGAAGCCAAGATGGATGTCGATGAGGAGGCTGGACAGGAGAAAGAGTCTAAGAAGGAGAAGAAGGAGAAGAAACGGAAGCGGAGAGAAAGCGAGGTTCCTCCTACTGCTGAGGACGAGTCGCTTGCCAAGGTGAATAACCAGAGTAGCCCTCTTGCCTCAACTTTTCTGACTGTTTTCATCAGGAGGAGACGGAAGAAGAACGCAAAGCAAGGAAAGAAGCTAAGAAGGCCAAGAAAGCTGAAAAAGCAGCTGCAGCCGCAGCCCCATCGAGTGACTCGCCGAAAAAGAAGAAGAAAAAGTCGGAATGAGCTTGGTTTCCATCTGCCCGTAGTTACCTGTTTATAATCCTGCACCTGTCACCCGTGTACATCCTGTTTCATTACCTCAACCTGTTTCTTCATTGGAAACCACACTTTGTTCCATGGCCCCGCTTGACTAATAACGATTCTTCATGTTACAAAGAGAGCGGACCAAGAGACTACTTTGCCAAGGAGGGATGGCCCACCAAACACTCATCCAAAACTGGCTTCTTGCAGCAGTAGCGTAGCATCGCGGAAAGTCAATCATTTCTATAGTAACCAACACTGGTGGCTTTCTTCCGCGCGAAGAGCGCGGGACCCCTTTGATGACTCTATCAGGCGTGATATCTTAGCAGCTCCATCGACCTCTCTTCCTACCTCTGCAAGCCAGCGCATACGCCCCAACTTATCTCCAACTCCAACTTTGCACTAAGACACAAAGCAACAAGAGCGTGTTTACAATATGCACTGTGTAATAGATGGATGTTGCACTATTTAGGGGTATCTACAATGTCAAGGTTGTCACTACTCCGAGTCCTACATAAAAAAAAAGCTTGCAGGGCAAATTCAAATGGCCCAAAATCACACCCTTTCCATCTCTCTCAAGGCACATACCGGAACCTAACGTCCCCAATATGCTGTTCAATTTCCGCAATCTCCATCCTCCGTCCAATCGGTAACCCAACCTGCCCAGGTCCTCCCACCACACCCGTTGCACCACCCCCATTCTCTCCGTCTCCAACCCCTCTCGCACTCACACCCGCCGCACCACCCCTCCCAACACCAACCAACTCATCCGCATAAAACGCCGCTACCCACGAATACAACTCAAACCCTCTCCTTGGAACACCCATCGGCAACCTAGGCACAAACAACGCCGCTACCAGCCCAAGCACAAACACAACCACCAGCGCAATGACCATTTGCACCGGGTTGATATATGCATATGCGAGTACACGATCTGGGTATACCCTTGCGACGATCGAGCCCGACCCGGCAAAGTACGGTAACATGTTACTCGCATCTCCGAGTGCTTTGGCTTTTTGGTAGTGCTCCGAGGAGAGGGATGTGTACCCGAAGGCGCCTTCTCCTGTTGTGTACGATATAGCCTATACCGAGTGAGGTTGGTTGGCGAGAGATGTATACAAGTAATGGAGTGGGACATACGATCGGCGAAGGAACATACCACGAATCTCGTCCATTATCCTTAATCATCTGATTCACGCTATTCTGATGCGCAGCTTCATACACCGCTTGAATCCTCCTCGACGTCAATTCCCTCCTCACATTCGCATCATCAACCGCCTTCCCCATCCTCTTTTCCCTCACATCTCCCGTATTAAAATCCCGCACCACATTGCCATTCTCTATAATTCTTAACGTCGTTGGGTTACCCACAGTAGAGTTATACACCTCCACGACCCATGGTTCGAATAGCTCGATGCAGACGGCGGCGTCGTATCCGATGTAGGTTGCTGTGCCGTTGATATCGGGGAGCATGTCACCTCGGAGCGGGAAGTTGCCTTGGGGTGCGAAGGTGGAGTTGAGTCGGATGAGGACGATTTCAAGGGAGACGAAGCCAGTGTCGTCTTCGCCTGTTAGAGGAATGAGAGTACGTTAAGATCCTAGCTTCGTATTTCGTTTAGGAACGAAGGAGCATACACACCCATGCGATAGAGCGGTCGACTCCAATACGCGTGATTCACTCCGTTATTAAAGAAATCAACTAACAAAAGGAAAACAAGAAACAATCATTCATGACTCTTCAATTACAAAAAAATCAACTCACCCGCCCGCAAAATCTTACTCTGGTCAACGTTCGATGGCCAGTCCTGATCACCAGCAGCCATCGTCGGAGGAGCAAAATTGGTCGGGAACGGTTTCTGATAATAATCCAACAAACTCCCGACCGTCTCCTTCGGTATAAACACATATGTCCTTGAAAGGTTTTTACTCATGGGAAGACTGTTGTCCTCATCATCAGAAATTAAGTTAAATAAATGTTTAGGTTCCGCTCACATATTATTCTCCGCGTCCGGGATCTTGGCGCACTTGATCCTGATACCCCAACGTGGCTGCCTACAAATGCATTGCGTATAAGGACCTGTATACGCGCAAAGTAGAAGTGCGCACCTAACGACATTCCCAGGTGAAAGTTCATCCCGCAACATACTCACCGAAGCAGACGATCTCTGAGGATCCAGCGAAGGAGTCAGCACGTCCGTCTCGAACGTCCCGAATCCCTTCCCATCAGGCAATAACTGTGATTTCGTCGTCTCGGAAAAGTACACTTGATCAGTCTGGTTTGTGGTCGTCCATGGTAGTTCGATGACGGGAGGAAGACCACCGTGGCTGGAGTAGGGCGCGAGAGTCCATGTGAGTCGCCAGTCCTGAATGGAGAATTATAGTTAGATGTGGTGACGTTGGTTTGGGAGTGTGGAGGTGGGTTGGACAATGGACATACGTTGAACCATAGAGTAAGATTTTTTGCTCTCTCCACATCTGCGTCGGAGATATCACCTTTGATCGCGGTTTCGTAGTAATTCTTATGTTGATTCTGTCATCAAAAGTGGAATAGTCAATCAGACGGGGGGAAATGGAAAAGAAGCTAGGGGAGCGGTTTACCTCGACTCGTGTATCGATGCCTACTATACGACCAAAGATGAATGGGAGAAGCCCAGCGATTCCGAAGAGTATGAGGAAGAATATGATATGTATGGACCAAGGTCGGGCGCTAAATTTAACCGAGAATCAGATACGGGCGGTGAGGGTGAGGTGTGGATCGACCCATACTCGTAATGTGCCCGATTCTTGCGAGCAGTACCTGGGTACATGTGCCGATTCCATAGCAGCATGAACCCATTATACGCGCTCACTGGATCCTCCGCATGTGGTGCAATGTCCTTTAACCGTATACCAGGACGATCATGGGACTTTGATTGGTGTATCACGGTCGCCCATGCTGATGAATCCAATACTCTTCAATATGTCCTCAATTACACGAAAAAACAACAAACCACTCACCAGCAGCCTCCAAATGCCTCCTCGCAAGCACAAGCAAACTCACGCTCAACGACAGACCCGCAATCCCACATCCCGCACCCACGAGCAACCGCGTCCAAAACAACGTTCGCCCTCTTGCTATGACCACGAAGATCAAAAGGAATGGATACGCGAGGAGACAGAACAACGTGTGAATTGCAAATGTTCTCCATTCAGGTGCTTCGTAGCCTTGTAAGAATGGATGTCGTTTTGGAGGTTTGGGTAGTCCACGGGGAAAGAGGGATGGCGTTGGCGTTTTAAGAAAGTCGGTTTCTGTAGCGCTGGTTTTTCCAAGGGCGTAGTTGGGTGTGGGTGGGTAGGAGTCGTAGGCATAGCCTTGTCCTTCACTGACGTTTCGACTGTGGCTGGTCGGACCGTGGTCTTTGTCCTCCAAGCTCGAGTCGGAGCTGTTATCACCCTGATCGGCATATAGTCGTTCCGGCTTGAATTCAGGTTGCGAGTTGTCTGCTATAGCATGGTCTAAGGACATATAGTGGCTCCGCACGCGATTGGGTCTAGGGACCGATGCGCTGCCTCTCATGGGTGGGTTATACTCTGTGCTTATTTCATCAGATACATTGTTTCCGGATGCAGACTTTGAGTAGGACAGATTGGGGAGGTTGCGGGTAGCAGAGCCCATAGAGTCGGCGGACGGGTTGCGTCTGACAGGACAGAGCGGGATGTCGCTGCTAAAGTCTTTTAATGGTTGGGGCGTCTTCGGTACTTGGGAGATGGTGTCGCTTGAGTAATCCGTAGGTCTTCCTGGGCCCCGAGAAGAGGACATCTTGGGCGGCGGAGGAGATGGTGGGAAGGCGGAGACGCCGAGGATATGACTTATGTATATGAAGCGCGGCAGTGGCCATGAAGATCAGGGACCCAGCAGCATGGGCAAGGTTGGCCCGAGAAGCCAGGAGGACTGCATGTGTTTCAATGTGCAGTTTGCAGAAGTGTCCCCTGGGTGTCCCTGGCCATCACCACGATCCTGGTCAGAGGCTGTCTCATCGCTAAACGGGTTTCAGCCCACTGGCAGCGGATCTCTCACAGTCCTATTGATTGCTCGTATGCGGCAGGACGCCCGATCACGATAACGTCTGTGGACAGAACACCAACATAATTATATGTTAATGTCACAGTATAATTCACGTCCACCAACCCTAATCTTCCTCTCTCTTTTTCTTTTTCTTCCGCTTCTCTTTCTCCGCTCCCTCCACTCCCTCCGCTCTCTCCTCCTTGTCCAGCCCAGACTCTGCTGCAGATCGTTTCTTCTTCTTCAATCGCTCCTCCACCGTCGGTGCTGCCTTTTCCACAGGCGCAACAAACGCCTCGGCCCGCTCTTCTTTCCGCTTGGCAGTCGCCTCTTGTTGCTATAAATATAACACAAAGTTGCGTTAGCTCATGAAGGGCTGATACAGTCGTGAGATGACGGAGATATCACTCACCTTTTGCTTCCGACGCTCCACCTCCCGCGCCTCTTTCTCGTGTGACTTGAGGAAGTATTCTCCCGACTCGAGTTGTAGATCGATCTGTAACAGCAGAGGTGTCGGTTAGGTACACGTCAGGACTGAGGGCTGCCGAAATCCCCAAACGAGCCTCCGTGCCAGGCTGCCGGCTCAAATCAGAAACAGCTATAACAACAGCTGTGCTCCAACACCGCCCAAAACCAACCGTAAACCCTTGGCACGTTTGCCGCATAACGATAATCGTAATAGATTTTAATCGAGACCCTACTGACCTTCCGAGGTTGCTGTGCCGGTGGGAACGGGGTGTACACTTTCTTCTTCGCTTTGTCTTTCTGTACTTCCTTTTTCGCCTCTTCCACGTCCGCAGCCAGACCGGCGGCCGCCCGTGCTTCTGCCTTGGCCTGTAGCTTTTCGTTCTTCTTTGCCGTCTTCTCTGAAGTTTTGAGGTGCCTTTTGCGGAATTTGGGGAGGAAGCGGTCCCAGGATTCGTTAGCTAGTTTTGGGTCCTTGGCAAGTTCTCTACGGATCATGAGTTCCTGCCGTTGATTTGATTAGTGTAGCCGTGTTCTTAATATGAATGAATGCAGGGCGTACTTTTATTCGGTATATGGGATGAATGTTCTTCATGCAATCGAGCACTATCCGTCTCACTTCCTTCAGGGACTTGTACGGCCCCATCACACTGACAGTATTTCCCTGCACCAATACATAGCACTGCGTCAGGAGCTCAATAGCCTAAATTAAACGCACGCCGGTCAATACATTATCGGAGGAACCAATTCCCCGCAACCACATAAAACGCAACGCACCTTCAACGTACTCCCATCAGGCCCAATAATCCTCTGCCGCCGCTTCACAAACCGCTCTTTATTCCTCACCAAATTCCCAATCTTGATAATATCACACGCCATGTTGTCCTCCAAGATTTTCACAGCTTGGTTAATCGCAACACCACGAGCGAGGAGTTTGATCATGTCGCGTGCTTTGAGGATAATGTAGGGATCGTAGGTTTTGCGGGTGGTGCGGACGGACATGGAGCCGTTTACGAGGTCGAGGGTGCATGCTATGCCCTTCATTTCCGACAGGTAGAGAACACAACGGAGGGTAAGGGAAAGGTGATAAGTGAGAGTAAAGAGAAATTTTTGGAAAGGCGTTGGGTTCGGACGTACATGTGTTTCCAGAGCCTTTGTAACAGCACTCCATACTTCTCGTAGGTACTTTTCTCTATACTTGGGGAATAGAGTTGCGAAGGAGGATTCCTCTGTGAGTGTACCGCCTTTGTTGTCGGATGGTGTGAATGGATCGATTTTCCACTGGGGAATACGAAGACCTGGTCAGGTTTGTGTGAGGTTGCTTAGACATGGCTTACACTACGAAAGAAGGACTCTTATTAGCTCCTGCCTCTATTTGGGGAGGGAAAACGAACAGGCTTACTGGTCAATATCATCGGTATCCCAAGCTGCAGTCAGCGCGAAGTCGAGTCAGTCCAACGTACAACCGCGCATCTTGGGAGAAAAACTGACGTTTATCTTTTCTATGAGACTTATTCTTCTTCATGATGTGTTCAGCAGTGTCTGACATCACTCTGTTTCCCAAATGTTTGATAGAGCAGGAAAAGAAGTAGGGAAGAGATAGATGAAGCTCGAAATCTGCCAAAGACGAAGGATGAAATTCAAGAGAAGTGATTTGTTTGTTGATGTGGTCATCACAACATCACGGCCCACGACCCTTTCCGCTGCTCTCTCCCCTTCTCCTTTTCTCCTTCTATCCCCTCCCTGCTGGTCACAATGGACGTAGCCACAGACCTCGTGTCCTCCACCACGGAAATCCAACTGGATGACCAACCACAAAATACTCTCTCCTACGATGACAGCATCGCTTACGAACATCAACTCCCTACCACATCTGAGGCCGATGACCCTCGTTCGAATTCGAACCCACTTAGGAGTCGTATAGGGAACACCAAGATTTATTTGCTCGAAGACGCGAGTGCTGCAGCGCGAAGTGCCAAGGTGAGCTTTGCAGGCCCTTTGGTTGATGGAAGTACAAAAACCTGATTCAAGATTTTGTTTCTGCTCGCCGTCGGATGCTCTTTGTTAAATGGTTCTTGACCATCTGTTGGCCACGCTCACTCTCGTCACTCATGTGCTATCTTCTCCTGGCGGCTCGACAACTTCTAATGGGCGCACTGAACCCGCATTGAATCCCCTTTGGAACCGCGTACTCTGCGGCGCATTCTGTGATGCTCGCTACTGCGCAATGTGCAATGTTGCGCGCAGCGCAAACACGACGACGACGAAACAGAAATCATATTCGACCGCTCAAAACGGGTAAAAGAAACTCTTGAGGACAACGAAGTCGAAATGGATGAAGGTACGCCACATCTCCACACCAACTCACGCCTCACCCACCCCCTTCCAACAGACGTCGGCTACCGCGCAAACGCAATTCTCCTGCAAGGCACCCCAATCTCACACCTCCCCACCGCCCGCCTCTTCGCCTACGCCAAACACTTCGACACTACTCCTCTCGGCCTCGAATGGGTAAACGATCAAACATGTATACTCGTATACCCCTCCAACGCGCTCGCCCGCAGTGCCTTTGCCTCTCTACAAAAACCCTCTCCCGCCACAGAAGCCACCACCGCCTCTAACGATGCAAACTTCACACCTGACCATGACGCTGACGGTTTCGTCACCGCGAAACCTATACCTATGACGATCTGGCCCCCAGAGACGAGGATCAATAGCTCACTCGGCGTGAGTGAGGGGCTACGCGGGGTTTTGAAGATGCGTTGGGCGAGGTTTGACGATGTCAAGAAAAAAGGGGCAAAACACGAGAGTGAATTTTACAAGAAACATGGCGAGGATGCGGGGAAGGAGTTGTTCAATGGGCGGGATCCTCCCCCTGTAAAACGTGCTCGGATTAATCATGCCGATGGGGGAGGGAATAGTTTGGTGGATGTGGAAATGGAGAAACGGAGGTTGGACGCTGAATTGGATTCGTTCCTACGCGAATCCGACTCGGAGGGTGTAACAGCGGATGGAGAAACAGGAGTAGACAAGTCAACGTCACCACCGGAAGTTGACGTGTTGCCGCCTTCACCTCCGTCTAAAATGCGGTCGGATTATATCGCGAACGATGGTCGAACACTGCTCGACCGGTTTTCCGACCCGACACTATTCGAGAACGACCGCAATCCTGCAGAACGAACTGGATTAGGGTTGAAAGACCGGCTGATGATGCCTTTACCACGACGACGTCGGGATCGGGATGGTGAACACGGAACGCGCGGGGCTCGAAGACGTGGGGGTGATCACGATGTAGAACGGGAACGTGAGTCGAGTTCGGGGTCGTTGTGGGACAGGTTGTCGCCTGCAGATGCTGATTCTGATGGTGGACGGAAGAGGAGAGGTGGGTCGGGGAGGAGAGAGACGAGGGATGCGAGGAGGGGTGCTAGGAGGGGTGATGATCGACCGAGGAAGACGCAGCAGGAGTTGGATGATGAGTTGGATGCGTTTTTGAGGCAGGAGTGATTTGGTTCGAGATTGGACATTGGGTTCGGTGGGTTGGATGGATTGATGGGTCGTGTGTAGGTTATTTATTGTGCTCCGTTCGCTCGTTGTGTTATTATGTGCTACTCCCTTCTCAATTTATATAGATGACCAAAACTGTACATCGGTAAATTAATATCGTGGACTACCAAGGACCATATCCTCCTCTTGCACCCAAACGACGTTGCTTGATGAGGCAGTGTGGTGGTAAGGGTCATTAGGGATCTGAAGAGCGGCAAGGATTACCTGTGGGATTCACCTTTGACATTTGAGTCTCCCAGTTCCTTGTCTGAATCCGAGGCAGCCGTAACAGGTCTGCCATTGTATTCTATTCGAGCATCCGCTCCTCCCCCAAACGCGAATGGTACTCGTTCAGCTTCAGGCAAGAGCCCTTTACTCGCCATTGTCATTTAACGCTGCCCAACCTTTAGCTTCCGTATTCGCCCCAATAACGCCGCGTTGAAATGTCTCTCGTTATTCACAGAGTATCCACCATGCGTGCAGGATATCGTCAGGCAAATGGCACCAGAACTTCTTCTCATCTTCGGAGCCAATGCTCATCTTTCAGCTCTTGTTTGTCAGTGCTTTTATGGCTTGCGTCGTTCATTTCATATCGCCTCGTAAACACCATTTTTACAATCCTGTACCCCTGTGCACCCGCAACTTTCTCCCGTGATTTCTCATACAGATCATTCTGCTTCCTCTCGGTTTTCGGCCCATGTAATGATACGATCGCAACGTTACAATACTCTGAATTTCTACATCCAGATTCTAACAACCAACCCCATAGTCCACAACTCCAAACATCGAAGCCATTGGAAGACGGAAATCACAAGAACTAATTGCGCGCTTCCTCCCTGATATCCTCTAGTTCATACGTCGCCTCAGCGTCGTCCTGTTGAGTTTCGTGATTGAACCGGAGAGTGGTATGGCTTCGTGAAAGCATCGTCTCCGTGACCTTGCAATTGGCCTCCCGTAAGTGGAGGATCAGCCGCGTTCCCTGATACAATTTGAGTGATCCCGAAATGATACTCATTGGGAAGACTTACACAGAAATAGTACACCACTGCATTCCACCTGCTAAGGGAGATGGAGTACTTCAATTAATGGCAGTCAGAAGCATGACTTACGGACTGAAGTCCACCAATTTAGGGTTAAGGCTGCCATTCTCCAATGTAGATGCAAAACTGATTATGAAAATGACTAAGGGAACCTTACATCAGAAAGGAACAACTGGCATGGGAGGATCTCATACTAAGAAGCCTAATTCACAACAAATATCAGAACTATATTCAGGCTGACCTTTGGGTAGAGATTCACAATACTCACGGGATAACCAGTAATGTTCCATCACGATAGAAGACATATATAGTGGGTGCAAAGTTCTTGATATTTGTGATCCTCTCATGGAATGTCTTGCCCATGGCTGGTTTGAGAGCCTGAAACAGCTTGATGAAGATCAACAAGGCTTCAATACCTAGTTGTACAGGTGAGATGAGTTATTGTGAAAAGGAAGCCAGAGTCCATGCACCAGTGCCAATAAGTCGGCAAACACTTGTGAATCAATTGCATTAATCCCACATGTAGATTCAAGAGTATAATGTGTATTCACTTACATTATTATAATATCAACAATCCTCAGTTGGTCCAACAGTGATGTAGCATCTCCATTGAAAAGGCATCCATGCAATGGGAGCCAGTTGGCAGCACTTTGTTGCATAATCATGCCACCCACTATTGCTCTTATGATACCCAGCTGGTGTCACCATTAGGATGCCATAGCCTCATTGAGGGTGTATGCAAAACACACAATAATTTCAGCTACATCATGAGTTAGCTATGTTATGGTCAAATACTTTTAGGTAGAGTGGAAACTTACCAGCTGTGATGAACGTGAGAATGGCCATGACTATGATAGATGTGAGATAAAGCTGGCAACATGCAAACAGATATGAGCTGCTCACCTTTGAGGTTGTAGTCCCAGATTGCACGAATCCTGAGTATTAGCAATGTTTTCATCATTGTGGGGAACATCACATCTATGATACTGTTTGAGGATAAATCAACTGTTATCATAGCAGCATGGGGGTCTACTCACAGTCCAGTAATCCAGGCATATGCTTTACAACTGAAGGTGCAAAACATAAGCTCAATGGAATGAAGAGAGATATTCATGTCCCCACAACTTAGACATGTATTGTCAGTAAGAATCAGATGTAACAATCTAGGTCCACTTACTGATGCAGACAAGAAGTCTGTTTGAGACTCTGATGATCTCATATTTAAGCAATTACAGCTAAATTTATGAAGGGAATCCACACCATATATAACAGCACTGAACCACATTAGCTTCATTGTCACCACATCAGTTTAAGAGACAACGTGCTTACATCAGCTCCATACATGCACAGACATGAAGCAGCACATAGATAACCTGGATTGTGGACCATGATCCTCTGGCAGTGATAACTGAGCATGCAATCAGGGACAAACTCCAGTGATTGCTGACCTGTATATATGCTTGACCTGTAACTAGCTAAGTTTCTCCCCAGTATGATATTGGACATGCTGCTCACCTCGCGTGGGAATATACACAATGAATCATAAATGAGAAGTGTGATTGCGGGATCTAGCAAAGACAGCATTGTCTTTAGTGCAGATTCATGAGCTGTAGGAAATACATACAGAAAACATAAGCAGAAAACTGTGAATATCTGAGGTCATCTATAAAATCTGCAATCCCAAGGCCGAAGTCGGACATATTTGCACTGAGGACAAGTGGTGGCGTAAAGAGGCTATAGTTTGGGATCTCTTGTCCCCTCTGGTTTAAAGCCTCCAGAGGGAAGACCAGATGGAAGATCTATCAAACACCTACACATAGCTGCCATCTCTCCTTGATGAAAATCTGACGGGATCATATCGGACAGTCAATATCTACGAGAGGAGTATAAGTAGTTGAATGGGCTCGTCGATTGAACAAGGGCCTCACCTCAGAGTCACCAATGTATTGGCCGATGACCGGGGTGAGCTGACAGCTGGTTTGAATATCTAACCTATCGCAGAAAACCCGGCTATCCAGCATTTGAAAGTAATGTCAAAAAAACGTGATGAAAAGAGACGAGGCGGGAGTTCGTTCGGCCACTCATCCTAGCCTGATATGGGGAATCTGCCATCAGTTCAACTCACATGGCTTGGTCGCCTGGGATGGCGGCACGCCCGACCCTCCGCTCAACGGATCATATTTTTTGGTGCTTGAGGGAGTGTGTTTTTTATAGGCCGTGGACTTAATTACTTCAGGAGACTGAGTTGAAAGCACCTCCGTGACTATTCCCGAAAGAAAATGCATCACAGTCGAGAACCACTGCAAGAAACCTATTTGATCTTCTTCAGTACCATTGGTGGAAAGTTGGAAACATGGTTCCACTCTTAGAAATAGCGGCTCATTTGCGGGTTAACACGATCAGTCAGAGTTGGCGCATGATGAGGCAGTAGCGTCAGACCCTTCGTTAAGGTTCAAGCATTGATCAGTACTCTGAGATCTAGCGTACACAGTATTTGGTACCAGAGGCGGTTCACCAACGGGTCGCGTCAAGGAATCTCCCCCGTTTTGATAGCCACAGGTGGCGGGCCGACTGACTACCGTCTGCCGATCAGCAGTTACAGATGCATTCTCGTCACATCTGTGCATGCACTTCGCCTGTCACCACAGGTTCTTTCATCACCAAATTTGATGCATCCCTTTCCTCCCCATTCCCCTAGTGTCCAAGGCGAACATGATGGACCTCCAGTCTCGGCCCACGAAACAATCCCTTTCCTCTCCCTAAACAGGAACGATGGCTTACGCGCGAGCCACTTAGCATCGTTCAACGCAATCCCACCCAATTGAAGATTCAGTCTCTATATTTGCTCCTGCCGGACCACTGAAACGCTCTCGTGCTATCTACATCTGCCCTTCTGCTGAGGTGGAGATTCCCCAACCCCACTACCCTCCCACTTAGGCAGAGACGTGCGCATGCCATCCGCACCCATCTGGGAGCTTCCAACTTTCATGCCTCCCCACTCATACTTAAGTCAGCTCGTTGAGAGCTTGTCCCCTGTCTCGTGTTGAAACTTCATCAATTAGGGGTTTGACTTCAAGCTCGGTCGCCTTTTTGCCTGCTTCCAATGTATCCTTACCTCTCCGATAACCTTCTATCGACGTTTCTCGCTGACTCCGTTTTGACTCTCTAGGTCGACCGTCAATACATGCGTCGCGCAGGGTCGCCAGAGAAAACCCACATTACCCTTCACGAGACTCGTTGGTGAATTACCCCAATATCTGTTCTACACGTTCTGCACCCTTTGTCCAAATTACCACGATAATATTTCACCAGCATCTGATACCACCTCACAATCCCGAGCACGGCGAACAGCTTCGGAGGGCAGTGTCAACGCTTCGCAAGGAGTGATTAGACCACCACCCCATGCAAGCAATTTGGGTAAGCATTGCGAGATGGGGGTGAATTTGGGATAATACTGTTGGGTTTGGAGCAGCTTTGGGGGTGGATGGCAATACAGTATAAGCTCCGTGAGGAACTTGAATGCGTCGCTCTGGAGTGGGCACAAGCGGGTTGAGCACATTAGGAGAGGAGAGGGAGGGGCATGTGCCCTGCGCGCTGTAGGATGAGCTCGTATCATGCTAGAGGACGAATATATGTGCCCTCCCCATCTCCGCCTGCCCACCGATGACCCCTTGAGCTTCAAACATGGGGGGCAGCCACATTAAGCCGAAGACTGAACGTGTGTGTGGGCCAACCTGCCGAGTCCGCCTGCGGCCTCACATTTGCAACTAGGTGCTAACATCTGTTGCGAATTCTACACGCGACCCTTCATGTGATCGTTCTCCACATTAATGTCTGTATGAATAGCCTTGTATGGCTGTAATGAGTGCACATGCGAACACACTGGCTGACCTTTGCCGACGTTGGAAGACCTACTTGTTTGATCCGAGACAACCGATGGCTCGCCACGAACATAAGCGACCTTACCTTTCCAGCTCTTTCTCCTTCAGCCACTCCGCAGTGGTCTTTCATGCTTCTGGACATCTACGGCTGGCCAACGACTCTAGGTCTTGCTTTCAATGGCTGTTGCAGGTCCGTCGCTACTTGAACATTCACCACCAACTCACCAATCGTCAAAATACAGCAATGCAATCACATTTGAGCAGTTGACATCACACTATCCCAACGCTGGTTCTCTCACAACTCTATTCCAGTCTCTGTTGATTTCTTTACATGGGTTGCCACGACACATCACTTGGACGCACCATGGACCACGTTTCAAATGTCGGAGGATTCCTCTCACACCGTACCTTGTCCAAATTGGGTTGTTTTACTTGGTATCGCTGTTGAACAACGCGGCATTTGGGTATGAGGTCCCTATGAGCGTGCACGTCATCTTCCAAAGCGGTGGATTGATCGTGAGCATGCTCCTTATATGGTTGGTTTCTGGGAAACGGTGAGTTCCACTATGTTCTTTTGTTCCCTGTGGGGTTTTGCGCATTGTCTGTTTCAGGTTTCCCAACTGGTAAGCACTAACACGCAACAAACAGATACAATCTGACTCAGGTCATCTCCGTCCTTCTCGTCATCCTTAGAGTATTCCTGACGGACACTCTCGGCCTCACCTGTCGCTTCCTCAAAGGTCCATACAAGTAATACGAATACATGGAACTACATCACTGGAATTATCGTCCTCTCCTTCGCCCTCGTTCTTGGTGGCTTCCTTGGCCTTGTTCAGGACTGGACCTACGGTACCTACGGCCATCCTCAATAAATCCAGCGCACCACCACCGCAATGGCAGGAATCACTTTTCTATCTCCATTTCCCGATGTTCATCTTCCTCCGCAAAGACATAGAGACACAGTTCCGCATTGTATCAAAAGGTGCACAAACTTCTTGGTCTACGACAGTTCCGCTTCCAGGTTCTGTCTCGACGTATTTAGCGAATACCCAAAACTCGTCCAGGTTCATCTCATTCACTCAGACCCACAAACATAACCCGTCATTGACTCTACCAATTGGTATTCCTTACCCCTACACCGTCCTCCTGCTCAACACCATAACCCAACTCCTTTGCGTCTCTGGTGTCCACAGGCTGGCAACTCGCATAAGCTCCCTAACGGTCACGCTCATCCTGGTTGTCCAAAAAGCCGTGAGTCTGATCATCAGTGTCCTTGGCGCTGGTACCATCCCTGGTGTTAACGGTGATAAAACGAGGACGGCGGACCAGAAACTGATGTGGATCGGTGCAGCATTCATACTTGTCGGTACTGTCTTATACAACATCGGGATGAGAAAGCAGGCCGAGGATGCGAAGGGGAACGAGAAAGGGAAAGGGAAGAAGGGGCAAAGTAAAGGGTTGTATTTGCGAGTTGCATACACGTAATATTTTCGTGTTCATCTTCCCTTCCAGAACTACAAGGCGTTCCGTATTTGAAGATTCTTGGGTGCTAAAGCGAGAGTCGGATTCAGATTCAACCCCAAGTCGTTGTGTTGGTCATTACTGGTGTACAAAGGACAAAGCTAAAACTCTATGATGGTAGAACGAACTCCTACCAACCTGTTTAAGCTCCAAGGGTCGAGATGAATTAATGGTTTGAAGGCGGGTTGGCCGGTAAGGGATGGTTCCATGGCGGCACAGAGCACCTAAACCACGAAGGATGGAGTGGTAAATAAACAAGCTGATGAATCTCAATTGTGGCCAACTAACCTCGCCAGGACGAACGAACTGACAATCCTGTCCAAGGATCGGTTATTCTGTACAAGAAGCTTGACGGTAATACCCACATCTGTAGCGACTTTCCAGTAACTCTCGCTAGAAACGACTCCATGGACATCTGTACGGTCTTGACCTTCCCTACTGGGGCAAAGTGTCTACACGAATTTCACTGTAAGGACTAGATTTACTTCAGGACGCCGAGTGAAAATCCCTTCGTGGCCATTCCCGAAAGAAAACGCATCATGGTTGAGAACCAGCGCAAGAGATCCCATTGATCACCTTTAGTACTGTTGATGAAAGCATGTGGTTCCATTCTAAGCAATATCGGCTCATTTGCAGGCCAACACGATCAGTCAGAGTCAGTGCATGATGGGGCAGTAGTGTCAGACCCTTCGCTGGGGACCAGAACATTGATTAGTGCTGAGTGTTAGCGTGACATAGTATTTTAGTACCAGACGCGGTTCACCGAAGAGCCTACGACCAAAATCACCGCTACAATCTAATATCCACTCTACAACTCTGAGAACCGCGAACGGCTCCGGAAAGTGGTGTCAATCCTTTGTGAGGGGGACTTTTAGGCCGATACCTGTCACAAGCAAGTATGAGCGAGCGTCATGAGGCTAGGAAGAAGTTGATTCCCCATCAAGGTTGGAGCGCATTTGGGGGGTTAAGTGTAAGAAATAAGAACAACGTCTCAGCCTCTCGTCGTACACAAGCGAGAACTGATGTATTAGTATATACCTGTAAGAAATAAGAACAACGTCTAACACATAATGAGTAATAGGAAAAGAACACAAGACATTTAATCAACTCACCTCAGCCTCTCGTCGTACACAAGCGAGAACTGAGGGAGTCTAACTACTGAGGGCGAATATAAAGGTTTCCTATTCTAAGGGTCGTGAAAGGACACAAGTGAATGATAAAGAAGTGTGTCTGAAAGAATGGTTTATATCAAAGGACATCCCTAAGCGAGGTGCGTGGACAAAAGGACAAAGGAAGAGAACATGAACAGAGGTGGTTTACACGTCATTGACCATCCGAAGGGTCGGGCTGTGGGTCCGTGCTCGGAGCGGATTTGCAATTCCAATATTAAGCACTATAAGCTCTGCGAGCAACTTGGGTATGTCGACCTGTGGGACAGGCTCGAGTTGGTTGAATGCAACGGGAGGAGAGGGAGACGCGTACATTCTGCGAAGCACTGCGGGATAGTTTTACATTATGGCTGTGAGTGATATGTATATTTTCTCCACCTGGCCCTACGCCCCCCATCACCGAATGCCGAGTTTTCCCCGCTTTCTAGGCACATAAATAAACTATGCTCCGGAAACGTTGTTCGCCTTGACTCTCAAGAAGATGGTCTCGTCAACATGTCCAACGTGAGGGAATTCCTGGTTGCACGCGCTTTTGCTCTGTCGCGTATCGAATAAATCAAACCCGCTTTCCCGACTTCAAGCCCTTCCGCAGATTCGTAATCATCGATAACACCAGTGACTGTCATCAGCATAGGCCGCAGGGCTGCATGTGAAGGGCTCCCTAGAAGAGCATCAACCTCAACCCCCAACCTCATGCTCCTCTCTGCATCTCCTGATCCGAGACTTTCGTTTGTGAGTGCACTCTATTAGATGGTTTTTGATCATTTTGTAGCAACACTCACTCTCGTGATTCTATCTTCTCTTGGCTGCTCGACGACTTCGAATACGCGCATCGAAATCCCCCTCGGACATACATGTTCTGCGGCGCATCCGGTGATTCATGTTACGGTGCAATGCACAATAATACGCGCAGCACAAATACCACGACGACGACGAAACCGAAATCATCTTCGACCCGCTCAAGTAAAAGAAACACTATGAGAGGACAACGAAGTCGAAATGGACGAAGGTGCGCCACACCCCACTTTACTATCACCCACCACTACCCACTCACACCCCTATCCACTTCCTATAGACCTCGGCTCCGCGCAAATGCGATCTTCCTCCAGGGCACCCCAATCTCACACCTCCCACAGCCCGTCCGTTCGCCTACGCCAAATACTTTGACACCCTCCCTCCCCCGGCCTCGAATGGGTAAACGACCAAACACCCATACTCGTATACCCTTCCGACGCACTTGCGCACAGTGTCTTTGTCTTTTTACTCCCGCCACAGAACCTACCTCCGCCTCTGCTGATGCAAACCTTGTCACTGACCATGATGCCGAGGGTTTCGTGACTGTGGAACCTATACCTACAATGATCTGGCTTCCGGAGACGAGGATCAATAGCTCACTCGGTGTGAGTGAGGGGTTGCGCGGGGTTTTGAAAATGCGTTGGGGGCGTTTGGCAACGTGAACAAAACAGGGGCAAAACACAAGTGTGAATGTTATAAGAGACATGGTTCAGATGCGGAGAAGGAACTGTTCGATGGGCGGGATCTTCCACTGCAAAACGCATACGACATAAATCAGGTCGATAATGGGGGAAGCATGTGGTGGATATGGAACGAGGGAGCAAGGGCTAGATGCCGAATTGGACTCATTCTTACGCGAATTTGACTTGGAATGTATAACGGCGGAAGGAGAAGCAGGAGGAGGAAAATCGGCATCACCACCGGAAGTCTATGTTACCTCTTTCGCCTCCATCCAAAATATGGTTGGATCATATTGCGAAGGATGATTGAACACTACTCAATCGGTTTTACAACCCAACACTATACGGGAACAACCGTGATCCCGCAGAACGAACCGGACCCTAGGGCTGAAAGGCCGGTTGAGGATGCCTTTGCCACGACGGCGCCGGGATCGGGATCGGGATGGTGAGCGTGGGACGCGCGGGTCTCGAAGACGTGGAGGTGATCGTGATGCGGAATGGGAACGTGGGTTGGGTTCGGGGTCGTTGTGGGATCGGTTGTCGCCTGTGGATGCTGATTCTGATGGAATGTTGCTCAACCTTTTAGCTTCCGCATTTGTTCCAATAACACCGTGTTGAATCACCTCTCGTTGGTCACAGTGTTCACCATACACATAGGATGTAGTCGAGCAAATGGCACAAGAAACCTCTTCTGGTCTTCTCGGGCCAATGCCTATCTTTCCGCTCTTGTTCATCATTGCTTTTATGGCTTTTGTCATTCGTTTACCATCGCTTCATCAAATGCCATTTTCACAATTCCATACCCCCATGCATCCGCGGCTTTCTCCTATCATTTCTTGTACAAATTATTCTGTTTTCTCTTGGTTTTGGGCTCACGATATTAGCACACAACGACAATGTTATGATATTCTGAATGTTTATATCCAGATTCTACCAACCTGCCTCAGTTTACAAGTCCAAGCATTGAAGCTATTGAAATTACAAGAACTAATTATGTGCTTCCTGCCTGATGTCTTCTAACTCATATGTTGGCTGGCCATGGTCCAGCTCTGTTGTGTGATTGAATTGGAGTGTGGTGTGTCTCCGTGAAAGCATTGTCTCCGTGATCTTGCAACCAGCTTCACGTACATGGAGGATCAGCCGCGTGCCCTGACACAATGATTGAGTGTATCTGAATGGTACTCAGTGGGAAGACTTACACAGAAATAGTACACCAATGCAGTCCACCTAGCAAGGCAAGTTAGGTGCTTAAGTTAATGGTGGTTAAAAGAATGACTTACGGAGTGAAGTCCACCACTTTAGGGTTTTGAATAGGATGATAAGTTTGCAATACATTCACAATACTAATTATGAATATGACTAAAAGAACCTAGCATCAGAAGGGAACATGTAGCATGAGAGGATCTCCTCTTACTAAGGGGTCTGATCCACCACAACAAATACCAGAACCATATTATCAGGCTGACCTTGGGGTGGAGATTCATGATACTCATGGGATAATCAGCAATGTTCCATCACAATAGCAGACATATGCAATTGGTCTGAGGTTTTTGATATGTATAATCCTCTTGAGAAATGTGTTGCCCATGGCTTTGGCTTGCTTGAGAGCCTTGAAGACCTTGATGAGGATCAACAAGACCTCAATACCTATTTGTGCAGGTGAGATAAGGTATTGTGGAAAGGAAGCCAGAGTCTGCACCAGTGCTGGCAAGTCGGCAGACACTTATGGATCAATTGCATCAATGCCACATGTGGAGTAAAGAATACAATGTATGTGTACTTACAACATCACAATATCAACAGTCCTCAACAGGTGAATGCTTGATGAGGAGGGATTATTGGAAAAGCACCCATGTAATGGAAACCCATTGATAATGGTTTGTTGGACAATGATACTGTTAGCAATTAACCTTACAAAACCAATCTGGGGTCACCATTAGGATGTCATTAGCATCATTGGGGATTAATATGCATAACATACAATGACTTCAGCTACATCATGAGTTAGCTATGTTGGGGTCAAATATTCTGTAGGCAAAGTGGAAGCTTACCAGCAGTGATGATTATAAGAGCAATTGTGACTATGGTAGGTGTCTGATGAATTTGTCACATGCAAACAAAAATGAGCAGCTCACCTTTGAGGTTGTAGTCCCAGATTGCACAGAGCCTGAGTATAAGCAATGTTTTCATCATTGCTGGGAATGCCACCTCCATGATGCTATTTGAGGAGTAAATCAATTGTGTTCAGAACAACATGAAGGTCTACTCACAATCCACCAATCCAGAATATCACTGTACATCTGAAAGCTCATAGCATAAACTCAGCTGAACAAAGGAAAATAGCTGTTGTCCTCACAACTTATGTATGCATTGTCAATAAGAATCAAAATATGGTGATCCAGTTCACTCACTGCTCCAGGCAGGAAGTTTGTTTGAGTCTCTGATGTTCCCATGTTTAGCAAATTGCAGCCAGATACATGAAGAAAATTCACACCATAGATAACAAGCCTGAATGACATCAACTTTAGCACCATCATGTTGGGCAGTTTGAGAGACAAAGTTCTCACATTAGCTGCACACATGCACAGACACGAAGTAACACATAGATAGCTGGGATTGTGGACCATGATCTTCCCCTAGCAACCAAAATTCAGCATGCAATCAGGGACAAACTCCAGTGATTACTGACTGGTATATATGATTGACCTGTAACTAGCTGAGCTTCTTCCCAGTATGATATAAGACACACTGCTCACCTCCCGTGGGAACATACACAATGAATCATAAATAAGAAGTGTGATTGCAGGATCTAGTAAAATAACATTGTCTTCAGTGCAAATTCATGACAGCTGCAAGAAACACATACAGTAAACATAAGCAGAAAAATGTAAATGTTCAAGGTCATATATAAAATCTGCAATCCCAAGGACAACATCAGACATATTTGCACCAAGGATGAATCAGAGTAATGGTATAACTTAGGGGTCTATGGCCTGGGTTCTCTCATCTCCTCTGGTTTAAAACCTCCAGAGAGAAGATCAGATGCCAGTGGATGATATATCAAGTACCTATTTTTAGCCTCCATCTATCCCTGATGAAAAACTGAGGGGATCATATCCTTGATTCCTGAGGAAGAGAGCTTCTTATAGGTGATCAAATACAAATAGAATGGATGCCATAGCTCTCTATTGCCTCTGAAGTACATAGCTGTACACTGCCTCCAATGCATAAGGGGCAATTCAATCACTGCAATTGGTAGTTATGTAGGAAAGTCCAGGAGAGAGAATCATCATGAATGAGCTTCACTGTAAGGACCAGATTGCTTAGAAGACCAAGTTAGATAGAAGCCCCTTCATGGCCATTCCTGAAAGCAAACACATCACAGTTGAGAATCACCACAAGAAACCCATTGATCATCTTTAGTACCATCAATGGAAATGTATAGTTCCACTCTAGAAATAGCAGCTCACTTGTGGGCCAATACAATCAGTCAGAGTCACTGCATGATGGGCAATATTGTCAGACCCTTCATTAAGGATCAGAGCATTGATCAGTGCTGAGTCGGCGTACATAGTATTTTTGTACCAGAGGCTGTTCATCGACAAGTCGTGGCAAGGAATCTCCCCTGTTTTGGTAGCCACAGGTGGTGGGCCAGCTGACCACTGTCCACCAATTGGCAGTGACAGATGTGCTCTCATCACATCTGCCACCTGTCAACACAGGTTCTTTCATCACTAAATCTGATGCAACCCTTTCTCCCTGTTCCCCTAGTGTTCAAGGCAAACATGATGCATGATGGACCTCCAATCTCGGCCCACAAAACAATTCTTTTCCTCTCCCTAAACAGGAATGATGGCTTATGTGCGACCCACTCAGCGTCGTTCAAGGAAATCCCACCCAGCTGGAGATTCAATCTCCATGCCTGTTCCTGCCAGATCACTGAAACCTCCTTGTGTTACCTGTATCTGTCCTTCTTTTGGTGAGATTCCCCGAGCACACTACCCTCCCACTTAGGCAGAGACATGCACATGCCATCTGCACCCATCTGGAAGCTTCCAGCTTTCAAGCTGCCCGACTCACAAGTCCACGCACTGAGAGCTTGTTCCTCATCTCGTGTTGAACGTTGAAGCTTCAACAAATAATGGTTTGACTTCAAGCTCGGTCGCCTTTTTGCTTGCTTCCGATATACCCCTACCTCTCTGATAACCTTCTATCAACATTTCTTGCTGACCCCCTTTTGACTCTCTAAGTCAACTGTCGATGCACGCGTCATGTAGGGTCGCCAGAGAAATCCCACATCAGTCTTCACGAGACTTGTGGGTGGATTACCCCAGTATCTGCCCAACACCTTCTGCACCCTTTGTCCAAATTGCCATGATAATATTTCATCGGTATCTAATATTACCCCACAATCTTGGAGAGCAGCATCAATGCTTCGCAAGGAGTGATTAGACCACCCCCTTATGCAAGTAATTTGGGCAAGTGTTACGGGGTTGTGGTGAATAATGCATACCCTGTTGTGCTTGAAGCAGCCTTGAGAGGTGAATGGTAATATGCTATAAGCTCCGTGAGCAACTTGAAGGCGTCGCTCTAGAGTGAACTCAAGCGGGTTGAGTGCATTAGGAGGAGAGAGGGAGGGGTGCGCCCTGTGAAACTTGTATCATGTTAGAGGGTGATATATAGGTAAGTATGTCCCCTTCCCGTTTCAGCCTGCCCACCGATGGCTCTTTGCTCAAAGCTTCGGGCAGACGCGTGTGCGGGCCAACCTGTCGCATTTGCCTGCAGCTTCACATTTGCCACTGGGTGCCAATACCGGCCGCAAATTTCTACATGCGGCCCTTCATGTGGTCATTCTCATATTGATGTATATGAATGGTTTGTATGGTTGTAATGATTGTACATGCAAATATACTGCCTCATCTTTGTTGACGCTGGAAGGGCTAGGTGAGTGATCCGAGACAACCAATGGCACATCACAAACATAAGCGAGCTTACCTTTTCCCCCTCCAGCCGCTCCACAGTGGTCTTTCATGTTTCTAGACACATGCAGCTGGTCAGCAACTCTAGGTCTTGTGTTCGGTGGCTGTTGCAGATCTGTCGCTATTCGGACATTCATTGCCAACTCACCAATTGTCGAAATAGCAACGCAATCACACTTGAGCAGTTGACATCACACTTTCCGAATGCTGGTTCTCTCAGAACCCTATTCCAGTTTGTGTTGATTTCTTTACACGGATCACCGCGACACATCACTTGGATGCACCATAGACCACGTTTCAAATCCCGGAGGATCCCTCTTACACCGTACTTTGTCCAAGTCGGGTTGTCTTACTTGGTATTGCCGTCGAACAATGCTGCGTTTGGGTATGAGATCCCTATGAGTGTGTATATTGTCTTTCGGAGTGGTGGGCTGATCGTGAGCATGCTCCTTGGATGGTTGATTTCTGGGAGACGGTAAGTTCCACTATGTTCTTTTATGCCCCGTGGGGTTGTCGCCCATTCTTTGATCCAGATTTCCAATCAGTAAGCACTAACGCATAACAAAACAGATACAATCTAATACGGGTCGTCTCCGTCCTTCTCGTCACCCTTGGGGTATTCCTGACGACACTCTCGGCCTCACCTGCCGCTTCCTCAAGAGTCCATACAAGTAACACGGATATGTGGAACTACGTCACTGGAATTATCGTCCTCTCCCTTGCCCTTGTCCTCGGCGACTTCCCTGGCCTTGGCGACTTCCTTGGCCGAAAAGCATTGGCAACGGGTTTCATTGTAAGAGCTAGATTTACTCTAGGAGACCAATTTAGATGAATGTTCCTCCTACGGTCATTCCTAAAAAGCATCATAGTTGGAACCGCCACAAGATCCCATCAAATATCTTTGTGGAGAGACATAAACACACGGTAGTGGGCCCCGGCTGAGCTGTGTCTGTCCATCCACCTCACTTACGGCTGCGCTCCGATGACACATACGGCTCGGCAGTCATTTGCACACCACGTGCCTCTGGAACCTTTCAAATCGCCCGCCCATGGGCCAATAACTCTACTTGCCAAGCACCCGTTCCCCACATCCTGGCGTTGAAGTTTGAAACCCGACGAGACCTCAAGCGCAGTTGCCCATTTACCTGCTTCCGTCCTCTTCCATCCCCGCCTCTCTGCTGACCTCTTCCAGGGATGGTGTCGATGCTCTGGGGGGGGGGGATGGGGGTGATCAGGCCGCTGCCCCAATAAGCAACTATGTGCAAGCACTGTGGGATTTGGAAGAAGCTCAAGATTCTCGGTCAACGTTGAAGTGCATTTTGGGGGAAGAGCGATATAGGATCCACAAGCAACTTGAATGTATCGACCTCGGGAATGGGCATGAATGGTTGAATGGAGCAGGAGAAAAGAAGAAGACGCATACATTCTATGAAGCGTTGCTGGACAGATTTACATTATGTCGGTGAGTGATATATTCTTTCCACCTGCGTGTACTCGCCGATTGCCCTTCCTCATTAATGAATGCAAGCTTTCCTTCGCCTTCTAGGCTCATAAGTCAACTATTTTCTGGATGTGTGGTTCGTCCTGACCCTCGAGAGGACGGCTTCGTCATTCTATTGCGATGATTTGGTTGGGAAAACGAGCACGTCGTGCGTATCATCGTACCCTCACCCGATTTGTTGAAACTCCCGCTCTGCCGCGTCAAATGAAATCGAACCCTTTATCACAGTCATCAACAGCATCGCCATCGACATTAGCAGCAGGGCTACACACGAAGGACTCCCCAGCCTCGACTCCTAGCCTTATGCACCTCTCATGAACGAAGGTACGCTTGCACCTCACCTCACAACCACCTTCACCACAACCCGTCCCTATCCCCTTCCTACAAACCTTGGCTACCGTGCAAACGCAATCTTTCAAGGCACCCTACTCTCACATCTTCCCACCGCCAGTCTCTTCGCCTACGCCAAACACTTCGACGCTACCCCCTCGACATTGGATGGGTAAACGGCCAAACATACGTACTCGTATACCCTTCCAACGCACTCACTCGCCCACAGCGTGTCTGCCTCTCCACCGAAAACCTCTCCCACCACAACGCCCCCTTGGCCTCTATCGACGCTTTCTTTTCTTGCTGATGGTTTTCATATCATAATAATCTTCTCCCGGGGCGCCGTTCGTAGCGGCAACCACAGAACGTCAGTATTTATCTCCATTGCAAAAGAGCGGCTCTGCTACCTTTCAGGTTTAACGATGACGACTCGGGTCAAGAGAGGATCTCTCGGAACGGACGTACAGGTTCCGAACTTTCAGGTCCACTATGGTTTTGTTGAGCGCGCCGATTCGACGACCGAGGGCTTCTCTATCGACGAAAGGGGTTGGTCGTGCAAATGTTTCGTACACCCCGTGTTCGCCTGCGGCCTCAAATTTTGTGATTGGGTGCCTTTATCAGTCGCAAATTTCTACACCCTACCCATCATTAGGTTATTGTATGTACTATTATCTATACGGATGATTTTGTATTCTGGTATATGGTTGTAATGTGCTGTACATGAGAATATAACGTCCAATTCTTGGAACGGCTACGCGTTTGATCCGAGACAGCCGATGGCTCGTCACGAACATCAGCGAGCATACCGTTCCAACTCTTCCTTTTCAACCCTTCCGCAGTGGTCTCTCATGCTTCTGGACATCTACGGCTGGTCAACGACTCTAGGTCTTGTGTTTGGTGGCTGTTGCAGGTCCGTCACTACTTGGACATTCACTCCCAACTCACCAATTGTCGAACTAGCAACGCAATCACGCTTGAGCAGTTGACATCGCACTACCCGAACACTGGTTCTCTCATAACTCTATTCCAGTTTGTGTTGATTTCTTTACACGGATTGCCACGACACATCACTTGGACGCGCCATGGACCACGCTTCAAACCCCGGAGGATCCCTCTCACACCATACCTTGTCCAAGTCGGGTTGTTTTACTTGGTATCGCTATTGAATAACGCGGCATTTGGGTATGAGATCCCTATGAGTGTGCATATCATCTTTCGAAGCGGTGGGTTGATCGTGAGCATGCTCCTTGGATGGCTGGTTTCTGGGAAACGGTGAGTTCCACCATGTTCTTTTGTTCCCTGTGGGGGTTTTATGCATTCCCTGTTCCGGATTTCCAATCAGTAAGCACTAACGCGCAACAAACAGTTACAACCTCACGCAAGTCGCCTCCGTCCTTCTCGTCACCCTTGGGGTATTCCTGACGACACTCTCGGCGACACCTGTCGCTTCCTCAAAAGTCCATACAAAAACTACGGATACATGGAACTACGCCACTGGAATTGTCATCCTCTCCCTCGCCCTCGTTCTTGGCGGCTTCCTTGGCCTTGTTCAGGACTGGACCTACGGTACCTATGGCCGTCCTCAATCATCCACCACCAAATCCAGTGATAAGTCGGCCTCACCACCACCGCAATGGCAGGAATCACTTTTCTATCTCCATTTCCTCTCCCTCCCAATGTTCATCTTCCTCCGCAAAGACATAGAGACACAACTCCGCGTTGTATCAAAAGGTGCACAAACTTCTTGGTCCACGACGGTTCCTCTCCCAAGTTCCGTCTCGACATATTTGGCAAATACACAAAACTCGTCCAAGTTCATCTTGTTTACTCAGGCTCACGAGCAAAACCCATCATTGACTCTATCATTTCACATTCCTTACGCCTACACCGCCCTCCTGCTCAACACCATAACCCAACTCCTCTGCGTCTCTGGTGTCCACAGACTGACAACTCGTGTAAGCTCCCTAACAGTCACGCTCATCCTGGTTGTCCGAAAAGCCGTGAGTCTAATCATCAGCGTCCTTGGCGCCGGTATTATCCCTGGTGTTGGCGGTGGTAAAGCGAGGATGGTGGACCAGAAACTGATGTGGAGCGGTGCGACATTCGTACTTGTCGGTACGATCTTATACAGCATCGGGACGAGAAAGCGGGCTGAGGTTGTGAAAGGGAGCGAGAAAGAGAAGGTGAAGAAAGAGTAAAATAAAGGATTGTATTTGTGAGTTGTATACATGTAATATTGTCGCATTCATCCTCCCTTCTGAAATTACAAGGCGTTCCGCATTCCAAGAGTCTTGGGTGCTTCAAATTGAGAGTCTGATGTTCAGATGCAGCCACAAGTCATCGTATTGGTCGTTATTGATATACAAGGGACAAAACTAAAACACTGCGATCGTAGATTGAACTCCTACCATCCAGTTGTTTCAGCCTCAAGGATCAGCTGAATCAATGGTTTGGAGGCGGGTTGGGCGTGTAAGGGATAGGTTCCTTGGCAACGCAAAGCACCTGAAGCAAGAGGGGTAGAGCGGTAAGCAGTGAAGCTGATGGATCTCAACCACGGTCAACTAACCTCGCCAGGACGAATGAACTGACAATCTTGACCAAGGTTCGGGTTATTCTGCACAAGAAGCTTGATAGTAGTACCTGCATCTGTAGCGACCTTCCAGCAACTCTCGCCAGAAACGACCACATGGACATCTGTACAGTCTTGACCTTTCCTACCGAGGCAAAGCGTCTGCACACCACGGTCAACTATCATATCCTCTAATCATTCCTAGGAATACACTAACCTGACCGGGGTGAAGGTTGCTGCATTTCGAGTCAATTTCTGGGTTGACGAGTCCCAGCTGGTAGCTGCATGTACGTCAGTCTCTCATATCTGGAGTGATATATTTCCAAACTTACTTTGAAACGCGGTTGTTTCCACAGATCTGGTCGCAAGTGTCACCGCCTTGGACCTCGTAGAGTGGCCTGCTGCAATCGGGAGGGTTGGAGGCAGTGGCGTTGGAAGCTGAATACAAGGGCAATTAACTAAGTGCGTGGTGAACAAGGAGCCAAGGCATGGAAGTACCCAAAACAGCCACAAAGGCGGTAATGATGAACGATTTGGAGAACATCGTGTTGAGTATGTATCTGGTGAGGTATCACAGAGAAGGCTACTGAGGCGAGATTTCCAAGGTGTTTACAACATCAATCTTATACGCCCTCGAGACCAAGTATCCTGTCGTCCATGAATATCTGTTTTCGTAATGACTCGCTAGAAGCGACCGGTTTCGTGAGCCTTGAGTATGGAGGTGCGTTATTTTGAGTGTGGCGGCATTTCGACTCGGAGGTGGCTGAAATAGAAATTCATTAGATCCGAAGGTGTTTGAATGTGCAATCACCTCGTGGCCTTTTGCCGCTGTTCGCTCTGCTGCACAGAGTCGCATCGATGGCAAAGAAGGGTTAGGGCATGCGAGCATTTTCGGGTTCAGACATTTCGGAATGCTACGATAATATGGTGAAAGCATGTATGTACGGAAGTGTCAATCGATAGGGCAAACGAGGTTTGAGAATGGAATAATGCGTAAGTTCGCTCCGTCAATCGAGCTGTAGGAGTAAACGATCGTGACGGCCCGATTATTTGTCAATGCCGTATTATGGGAACTGCAGATTGGTGACGAATCGAACATCGATGCTGACACCCTGGACGAAACCCCATTGTTGGTCGAGCCCCGAGGACAGGGGATCGAAAGCTCAGAACCACGATGAATCGCCTCTCGTGAGTTGAAATCCAACGAGAAGAGTGGCAGCCAAGCCCACAACCAGACTCCAGTGGGTATTCGAGAAGTTATTCCTTCGGGCATGAACCCTACCATACTCACCCTGACCCTCAGATACAGAGAACAGGATAAATGGAATAGAAGCACGAACCTCATTATCGGAAAAACCACCATGAATTTTGGTTAGTACATCAGCTTTTTCTCGTGTCAATGAAGGTCGGACGGCGGGACTTGGTCACAATGCCAAGCTCTCAAAACGGTATGGAGGCTAGTTCATCTGAAGATAGAGTGCTTGACCTCATGTCCTTTCAACCGATTTTGGTATCTCGGTCCTTCAATGTCGGAGTTGAGGCGACTCCTGTATCATTAGAGGGACGGGAACCTTTTGTATCACGAGATTGGGTTCGGTGCGGCCTGCTTAGAGCAGATGCTGAGGCTCGAAGTTCAGGCGGGTGGAACTTTTTTCTATCAAGTAATGACAAGTGGAGAGTTTGCACTTGTGCCTAACTGGGTCACGGACGTCATTCCCCTTGAAGGAAGGGATTACTGATTTCTGTGGGTTGTAGCTGGAGGTTCGTTCTCCTCATGCTTGTTAGCCTTGTGCATTCCCGTGTGGGGATGCCAAAAGCCGCCACACCGGAAAGTACCAGAATTGCCGCGATTCGGCAATCGGCCCAATTCATCGAGGTGATCAGGCCAGCTCAAGCTCACCTCAAGCCCGTGCCACTTAATGTTTCCGATCGAACCTCCAGCTGGAAATGTGGGTATGGGTATGAAAGCAGCATGGACACATTCAAAGAGCTCGATTCAGCCCTTTGCTTGCATTACATGGATTATATGGGTGCAACTCACTCAGCCCACTAACAACACTCAGTTGAGTTTCCCTTAAGCCTCTCAGAAGGCAGAACCGTGAAGGTGCAGAGTATCAAACTTGTGGAGTTGACCTCAAGCCAAGGCACTGAGCTGACTTGGGGTGCCATGTTGATAATTGATATTACAACATGTGTGCTAACTAGGGCACTACCATAATGGCCAGCTCCAAATAAGGAAGGCATCTCCAAATCCGGTACAATCTAATCTTATCTGTTAAATATATTACTGTGGCAATATTCCCCCGGAAGAATGTTGATGGGACTTGTACTTGCAAGAAGTAAATGCCTGAACCTGTAAACTGTACTACACGCAGAGAG